>DWDU01000923.1:0-16272 GCA_018245575.1 Jemadia suekentonmiller | reverse complement strand
AAAAACCCCCGCGTCCGTCTTGTGTTATTCGAGAGACTTGTAGTCCTCAACTTTAATCCAAGACTCCGTTTTGATTACTACATAAACAATCATATAACTTATGATCATAAAAAACTGTATTTATCAATTAACCGAAAGTTGATAATAATCATAAATATGTGTAATAAAACCCTAGATATGTACACGAATGATATAAAAGGAGTGAAAGTTTTAATACAATTTTTGACTTGTTACATTTCGCATACTGTGGAATGAATTATTTAAAATATTGCAACACCTCTAATATATATTAAAGCTTATCTTTCTAATCACTGCAGCTTTAGGCTAAATAATGACCGATGAGGTTGTGATCTTAATTCTTATATGCCAGTAATTCCGCCTAACGATAAATTAAAAAAATACCAAAACATGACGCAAATGTCACTTGTAATATCGATTTCCAAATATGGCGTCCAAACTACTCTCGCATAAACAAGATATAAAGATTCACCCCATTTTCGGCACAGTGTTAGCTCAAATTTTCCATCCCGCGTCCACTTACGCGACCCTTCGAAAAAAAGACTTAAAAATAAAATTCAGAGGGGACCTTTAAAATCGTTATTATAATCTCGGACGCCATTCCCGAACTAGGGAGTCGCCCTACGATTTTAAATCTTTTTTCGACAAAAAAAAACCCTTTGATGTTCATACGTTTTGGCAATAACTCCCGCTTCAATACACGCAACTATCCATCTACGCGACATTTGGCCATTTTGAGGATTTTACTGATGCATATTTTAGATTAAAACTCATGCCATTACCCGTTCGATTTAAAAGATTATGTGAATAAATCTTACTTACTTTTATTCCATTCATTCTACATATGTACGTACCTACTTTCATGTATGTTAATATGTAGATGGTGCATATAACGGTCAATTTGTATTATATATTGATTTATAATTCATTCGATCGTTTCAATACAAATTGAGAATCATTAACTTTATTTATTTTTAATACTACCCGCATCGTTGTAAAATCATCGCGTCGAGCTATTGAACAAATTAACAGTTAAAATATGCCTGAAATATTTAAAAATACGAGCCCAGTTCATATATATACGTATAAATAAATTAAGTTTAAACCGTACTATGCTTGGGTATATATTATTTTTTGCATAAGTGACAATCTAAGTAGAATATAAAAAATCGACAATCATTTGTGCTTGCTTCACCGCCGGGCAACACTTGCAACAACAATCTACGCTAACGTAACATCCTATTAATCAACTCATTTAAAAGACAAACAATTCAAAAAGACGTGTGGGAAAACGTATCCAACACATTCCAAATTCGAATGAATCTGAAAGGCGAGCCAGATTTGAAAAGAGAATGAGATTTGAAATAGAACACGCCATTAGGAACGAACACAATGGTCTCATTGGTAGATTTGAAAAAGGAACAATTTGTTAAACGTCAAATATGAACTTTTTTATTTCCGTTGTAATGAAACGCCGCTCAGTATGAAGCCTAGTACACATCTTGCTTTTTTGTTGGATCACGTCGCTCGTTTTTCATTCGTTTTGTCTGTATGTTCACTGTACTTATTAATGTCAAAATTAAAATAAGAATCCGAGTAATAGCCGAAATGCCACAGGCGACAAGATTATTACGTTATTAAACTCGCTTCGCAGCCGGCTACGTCCTAATTAATAGTCGTCGGTTCTCGTGAAATAGTATCTACTGGCGCACATTATTTCGTACTTATGTTTTAAATAAAAAAATGCAAGAACGAAAAAAAAATAACGAAGTTTTTACATATCTGATTTAGAGATAGGTGGAGTACGGAGTTTTTTCGCCCGCTGCCTACATATTGTTTATTCTCTCGTGCATTCAATTTCGTTCCCGACAGACTTTCTATCTACCAATCGTTTATCGGCCGATCACAGAACACGAGCAATGACATGAAACTATCAATATTTCTAATAACGTTTAAAAACAAAGTATTACTTTCGTCTACGTACGCAGCGGGCATATTAATCATTGGAACGAATTTCCGTGCGCCATGTCATATGGAGTTCGTTTATTAAAAATGTGACGTATCAAGATCAACATCTCATAGAATGAGATAACAAATTACAGGGGCGTAGGGAGCGAGTGAGATGGATGTGTGCTGACATTTCAACGGGTCATCAACCCTATTGCGTCCTGCTCTAACGAGAATTCGAAGATTTGATTTGAATTGTTCCTAATTTTTTTTTTACCTATTGACTCTCGTTCGACTCGGGCCTTCACTCACAATAATTTTTTATTGCGTTTCACATGGTTTGTTATAATTTATTTCTTGTGTACCCAGCTTCCGTTTTATGTTCTTTATTGGTTGTTAATCTATAAAAGACGTATGAGCCGGAATAAAACATCGTTAAGTAATTTTATATCGCCACAAAGATTGATAATAGCAATCGTTTCCAACTAAAACCGCGGCGGCTTGATCGCGATTTGAGTATCTGTTTCTTTCTTGTTATACGCTTTTGTATTACGAAGCATGCGTTCGTAGGTATAAAGTATTATGATAAATCGCCATTTTGTTAATGGCAATCCTTTTTCGATTCGCGGTACTAATTCTCTTTCGAGGATTTTTGCTTGTTCGTTTTTTTTTGTTTATTCATTTTTAATATCATTCGTTCAGTACCGCGTTTTGCCCAGTTTTATGCAGATTAGACAAAATGAACCCTCGTCGTATAAGGCGCACAAACCTTCATATAAATGGGTGTATAGATGCAAACGGGTCGGGACGCTCCGTAGCGGGCCTAAGTCCGAATTAAAATGCACGTACACAGTTCTATTCGAAACAAAAGCTAAAAAAAAATATTAAATAGCAACTATAGAAGAATCATAAGCGGTCATAACTGGTCGTCGGGCTCCATTTATGGCGATGTAATCCTATTGTGTGTCCCTGCCTTTATGGCGTGCGTTCATATGAATATACGTATACTTACTTTAAAATGTGTTCAATCATTAATTTCGTCTGTAATTGAACGAGTTGAGATCTCGGCTTGTGGCAAAAAAGTCGATGTTTCTTCGAAACGGCCGGAGTATTAAAGTGTACCGATCGGATGACGGGGCCTGGACATTTCAAATTTATACGTTCATAAAATTCTTTTGTCAAATTTACGTCGGAGTTCCGAATAAAGTGGGCGCGCGCGGCAACCGCCGGATTCTTTACCGAAATCATCGTCTACGCAGGTTTTTCTGGCGGTTATTATGGACGCTGTACGGGGAATATTCCCGCTTTACATTAATAAAGCCTGTGCGGCTCTCGATTCTCACGGTTGTGCGATATTGGCACCACCAAAGCTAAGTTTGATTTTCATAGTACTGAACGTAAATGTGTGGTTCATTTCAATGTAGCTTTTGCATTTAGATAGATACATTTCTAGGAATCACAAGTTGCTCTATTATATACAGGCTTTGATAATATTAAAGTACTCATGCTAAAGCCAACGTACTAAATCGATTCGAAGCCGAAACGAAAATTTTCAATATGACACAAGTAACCATATGTTAAAATTCATATAACTACCAATAACATTTCGGCTATTTGAAAATTAACGAAACAAAACCGCCATTCGTCTTATCACCAGCTCATTATACAATTAGCTGCTCACTGTCCAGCAGCGAGCGCAGGAATGTCTCCTACCGCAAAGAAATACCATCGATAATTACAACGAAAACTTACAGCAGACGCATTCATCATTTATCTGTACCAGAATCGGCTACTTGAGCGTTCTCTATTATTCATTAGTTCGTTATAGCGGAGTGGTGGGACGCCCGCGCTGCAGCGACCTGAAATTCGGTAACTGCCTCTACATTAATAATTACTTCTCAAAATAATACCGATCAGATCCACGACCGAGATAAACGGTACGGTCCGCACTCGACGCTACCAGTACGGTGTCGAGCAAGCATAACCAGTAGCGCCAATGTGTGTGTTGACACGTTAATGCCTACCAGCGTCAGTAGTCCCGAAATATTAATACAAAAATGTATCACTAGTAAAATAATTGTATTGTAATTTCACAAGCCAAAGAAAAGTAACAAATACAACAATTTTTGAATTTTGAATATTCAATTGTGTTTATATTAATTTTGTTGTTTGAGATTCGGAGATAGCAACATGTCATGAAAATGTGAAAAACACGCCAAGGTGGTAACTAAATGTCTAATGTGTATCTTGTAATATTTGTTATAAGGAACATTTTCAAAAGAGAAAAATTGTTTTGCAATAGAGAGATTGGTTTAAGGACACTTTTCAGATAAAAATTGGACTTAGTGGGACTGAACTTAGTCATAGAATATCTGTTAGACCATCATATCATTGCAGTCGGACTGCTTTATTGCTATACGACATATATCCAAGTGTCTTGAGTTACAGCAGTGTTCAGACATTCAACTACCATTGGAAATCCTGCTATCTTGGTATCATCTAGCAACAAGAACTGACGATTCAGCAGCTATACCATGGACAATAGGATCTGCTCTTTATGTTATTATTATTACTATGCCACGCGTGCGCTTGACCAACTAATCCTCATTTTGAATGTTGCGCAAACAGTTGCATCAGTTAATTAATTTCATACGGTGTCAATATCGATCATTGGGGATTTGGTAGCGGCCATAGATCAAACATTCGTCGACGTGACACTTCCATTGTCACGTGACGAAACAAATTTGATAAGACCCCCTACGGTAATTGTCGAGTATGGAACGCCGGGTACATGTCAGCTGGATGTGTCGTAACCAGTCGTGATCAGCACTTCAGTGGTGATCAATGTCATTGGATCAGTTCTGTACTGTAATAATATATGAGATAAAAATGTATAAACATTCAGATCAGTCCATTAATTTCCTGTGATTATAGCTGTGTGTGAATGATAATAATACAGAACATAGGATTGTACAACAGACGACATATTACGCCTTTTATAGCATATAATATTTTTTTTGACTTCAAATTATAACAGAATCACGTCAATACTACAGTTTTCTCTTGAAAAGATATACATTTATTATAGCGGTCGTATTGATCACGTCTCCCACGGTTACCTACTTGCGCTGGTGTTTCCAAGTTTTAATCATATTTCAATACGTCACGTTTAAAGTTAATATCGTTGATTGAGAAATCTACCAGGACAAGATATTAAAAAAAATATATACAATTGTTTTATTTATTATTTACTTTAAATTTACCATTAACAATTATATATAATAATAATATTCGAAGTATATCAGTGATATGAGCACTACGGTAAGTATATATTTGGTATCGGTAATACTTTAAATTTTTTGTACGTAATATAAGATTTTTTTATCATATATTTTTTAAATCCCTTTTTTTTGCTAACGCTACTTTAGCACCACGTGTTCGGAACAGTTCGAACACAGAGCGGCGTTGCGAGTATAAAGATTTTTGTCAACCCCGATAACACAATACGAGCGGGCACGCTCCACCATTGTCGACTTTAATCCATTCTTATACGGATTCGAACCTATCTATCTCATTTGCATAACCACGAGGTCCAGTACATTCATTTCTGGTATCAGACAATACGGGTGAAGGAATTTAATTACTTCATTTGGTAACGAATTCTGTTGAACATTGTTCAACTGCCTGATTGATGTTCGAGAAATATCTCTGGATTGTGAGATATTACCAGTACGAGACATTATATTAAACTATTACATTACTGAAGTGATATATCAAAACACACTATAACAATTTATGTTTACACAGCTTACAATGTTATTAAGGCATTATATTAACAGGATATTATCCAGTAATTAATTACTCTATAATATAGTATAGGTACTAATTGAGTCTAATTGAATTTTACTATGCTTAAGATTTTCAATGGTTCGAGATCACGATAAATAATAATAAACTATCTACTTAGTCCTTCGTCATGTGAAGACGTATCAATTCTCAGGTATAGCTGTCAATTCTATACTGAACTATACGAAAGCTTTATAAGAGTGCGATAGTCGTTTAAAATGATTGAGCATATTATACTCGTATATTTGTACATAATATAAAACGTAGTATCTAATTAAGTATGTTTCGGTTCACACAAAACGGGTCTTATCAGCGATCTTCACAAAAAACTGTACGTCCGGTAATGGGCGGTCAATAATAGTTTTCCATCAAAGTTAAATTTCTAATCGGAATCTGACGCAAGGTATGTGGAGCACGAGTACCGTAAACGCCTGGGGGCTTTCGCATAACAAGTAACGATGTATTTTACTTGCGTATTAAGTTCGAGTGGCTCGTTTTAATTGAGACTTAGACGTCGGTGTGGGTGTGTTTGGTACACGTTGCACAAACAAAACATATTGGCTAGACGAAAAACTCGTATGTCACGCGTTGGTGAGGCCACACAAACAAATCTTAATGTATATTCCGTAATACATCTGTCTATCGGGACGGGTTTGTTTTAAAAATTATCTGCAATTAAAACAATAAGACGATTGCGATTCTGGCTGTGCTTTACCACGCGCATAACAACAGATTAAGTAAGCGCGCGGATATGATATGAACACATTAAAATGAGGAACGATACGACCGAAGCTTTCATTATTTCGAGGAATCGCAGCTGTTATTGGTCCATTACCGGGATCTTAATGGACAAAGTTTAGGCGTTCCACTGCAGTGTCATCTGCGTAGTCCATTAGTTGCGCCAATTATCTTGGGACTTGTGCAGCGGCTAGCAATAAGCGGAAATGAATTCATCGCTGCTCATACACAAACGTTCATTTGTAATACAAGTGTGACTTTGTGTATCTGTAGACGCGTTACTTTTTGGTTCGCAACTTAGTCGCCATTTTAGGCACAGAAGCCATTTGAATGAGGGTTAAGAAAAGAGTAGTCGCCAATACTGATTTTTTAAATAACTTTAAGAGACTTTAAGGCGTACGCGTATAAGTTTTCACGCACCGTCTTCGTTCCTTTATTTCATGTTAATGAACTATGTAAATAAACTAAGCATATGTATATACAATCGTTGTTTATTCGATGGTTTAATAATGATTCCTTTCTAATAATTATATACAGTTATAGGTGCATTCTTTTTCTTTACATTATTTTGTTAATAGCGATTGCCATCAGTTAATCTGTGTTTGCCTCCATCGAACGCCATCACTGAACCTAAGATCGCACAACAAGCAGAAGCGTCAAACGGTGAGAGCTCGAAAATCTCTGTGTCAATACTCAGAAAACGAGAAAATGTAAATTTTTTACGGCGCCCGAACGAGCGGAGGCAAACACTCGTTTCGTCTTAAGAACGGAAATAAATATTCCGTCTTTGATTTAAAAGAACAACATTAACAAGAGTACTCGAAAAAATACCTGTTCGCACTCTATAATGTTGTTGACGCGACTGTATGTTCCGATACATTGTGGGGATGGATTAGAAATTATAATAAGTCTTGGGAATTTTTTATTTTGTACCCGAACTCTACAAATAAAGCCCTGACCACACGAACACATCACAGTTCTTTCTGTAGACACAACTGCTTTGGTGTATTTACACCCTAAGTTTTAACGCATATGAATGTAGCGTAAGGTCTGCTACTTTACAGCGAAAGGTGCAGTAGTGCTGCTCCGAGCATTATATAAGACTGAAGGGCATTACTCTATGGAAATTTAATAAAATAATGATAATTTTTTGGAAAGGTTTTGATAAATGTTCTTTATTTAAAAACGTAAAAATATCAATGTCATGTTACAAAACGTAAAATCGTAAGGACCTCTCATTAAATGTGAAAACACTTTACAATTATATTATATAATTGTTCATTTTCATTTTTTTATCACAAATTCGAATTCGTCTGTAAAATGATTACCATTATTAAACAATAGAACGACATAACAAATTGTTACACCTTAAGTAATACTTAGCTTCCGCACTTAACATTTTAAAATGACATTTTACGAAACAGATAACAATCAATACATTGCAGAACAAATGCACGGACCGAAAATTTCCTACATAATCTGCAATGACCATCGGCGAAAGAATAAATAATACACTTAGTTACCAACATGATATTTCGAGTAACGGTCCCACCTAATCATTATAACGATTACAAAAGTGGTATCTATTGCCGACTTGTTGCACCACTGGCGATAAGCGATGAAAAAAAAACTCGCTTTAAAATTGCAATTAAAATACACAGTATGCATATTGACATTCGCTCATCAAATTTTACTGTGACCGTGACATAGTCTAGTAAATATGAGATTCTATTGGCGATTCATTTTCGTTCATGAAAATATTAACTTTTAATACATGTACGATTAGATGCTCACGTTTGGATCTAAATTTCAGCTGTTTCGAATAAATACGTAAAAACAGAATCAAATAAAACATATATCTCAATCATAGAAGTTAGGCAAGAGTTATAACTTGCCACCATTATCGAAGCATGCTAAAGAGGTTTTTCGACCTAGTTAGATCTATCAATTGATTTCTGACTCGCATCTCATGACGCTTAGTTAATAATCACTTTTATGAACTTACTCGTTACTTGTTGACCGTACAACAAGAGGCTAAGCGCGACGAAAAAACTCGACGCTGTGGCCACACTCTCGTTACTGATCGAATCAAACCTCACGTATGCCGAGGAATTCGAATTTCAAAAACTATAATGATTGATTGTCAACCAATGACAATCGCGTATTCAAATTCCTATACCAATTTGAATGTGGAACGAGTTCTTTTTCCTGTCGTGCGGTGCGTGTTGCCAGTATCGTTTCAATAGTGTTTAATACAATAAGCAATTAATATGAAGCCATATTTTCATTGAGCTAGTGCGAATACGCAGAAGCGGTTGGCCGCCATATTGGTAACCCTATGAATTGCTAATGACATTGCGCAAATTTTGTATATTCCATTTAGAATTCTTTGGAAATGTCTAAGGTTTAGTGAATATAGGAAAATAACCTATTAATGCATTTTCATAGTTTATAATTACATTGTGTTACATTGTTCAGATTATTGTTACCTCACACCAGTTTCCGTACCGGGTATGCAGGGAGCACGAACTACTATATCGTAACAGCTTTGACTGGGTAGGAGATTAATTAAAACGTGCATTTTTTATGCTGATAATAAGATTAAACCAGTTATCATTATATTAAAAGGATCTTTAAAGAATTCGTATATAGCGCAAACATACTCGTATGTAAGAATATAGCGTTTTTATTCAGTTTGTGTACTAAGATGATCAATGAGCTCGTACAAATGACATAGGTACACACGGTGTATGCAAATGTTTCACCATAAAGATTTTATTTATAAAAGTATTTTTACGTATTGCATCGCATACATATTTCTTTCGTCTGATTGTCCAGATACGCGTTCTCATTTACAGGAATTTCTTTAACTTCATGATTCTCATTAAATCTACTCAACGATACCTATGTGTACGTGCATTTTACTTTGGGTATACTGAAGCAAAAAATACCACATCTAAGAACTATTAAATTCGTTCTTAATTACGTACATAATTACCTTTGAATAACTACATCAGTAATATAATGTATTATGAATTTATTTCGATTACATTTAAATTGTCTGCTCTTGTCGATTTCTGCTTAAATTTAATTCGACACGTGTTTTGTTCCGGATTACAATATTAACGGAAACTGATTTTCAACTAAGAAAACGTGATAATACGTCTGCAATCCTCGAAGAAGTAGACAGAGTGGTGTAGTACAGTCCCAATTATCACGAATTACGTTTGAAACCCCCATGGACAAAAAATACTACTAGCAATTTTGATTAAATATTCTAAGTTACAATAATCCAATAATACCCGACAAGGGACTTGAATCTAAGTCCTCTCGTCCAGCAGTAGCGCTTACAACTCGACCAACGAGACAGCAAATTAATTTTAAACCAAGTCTTCAAATTATCGCAATTGTGTGTGGAAGGACTCATCGTGATTAGCTTTGAGACATTCTATGTAGTACCTTCCATCCATTCTAAGAATATCTCACTTTAGAAACAAACTGATTGTAACAAAAGCATTTTAATAACCGAATCACAAATGAACGCTTCCGTCAGCTGACCGAGAACGCCTGTTCCTTCGTTCAGTCACCATATGTTTATCTTATAATTATTTAGGTGCGCGCGCATGTGTGGGTGTCTAAGTATGTAATTAAAGTATGGAAATAGTAATATAAGTTTTGAAGTGTTTTCTCTATAAAACAGTCGAGTGGCTGGGAACACTTGTGTGTCAGTGACCCCGGTGTTTTTTCCCCTGTTATAATAACACCGGTGTTTACCAACTGCGTCTGTTGCTGTTCGGTTTCTTGAAACTTTTCGATTTTATTCCGCGTTTAAAGGGTTATGTTTTGAACGAATTCGGGGAATGAAGACTTTTATGTGGGTATATGCATATTTTTATAGCCGTTGCGTTCTGACACTGACGCACGTGTCAGATGTCAGTGTGCTTGTGGATGTTTGACGAATGATTCGTACTGTGTTTAATTTCTGTGCGATGTGATTGTTGATTTTACTATTGGATTATTAGTTTTATTATGTATTATTATAATTGAGTCTCGTAAATAACTTGTAATCATATTACAGAGCTCAGTATTCGGCTGGTTTTTGTGTTATTCTCATTATTTTATTAAATACTATATTAACTAGATATCAATTGATACAGATCGTTTAGGTTGTCCCTAGTTCCAAACTGAATGTTGGTTAATTAAATTTATGACGGTAAATTAAAATATTGAGTCACTATAGGACACGAAAATTTTTGGAGCAAAAAATAAAAATAATTAACGGTATTTAAAATAAAATAACTTTTATTAAAATTGTATTTCATTGGTACCAAAAAGGAAAAAATACATGTATTTGTTGTATATTAAAAAAAAATTTGCTATCAATTTTAAAAAATCCACATTCTTCACATATTTTTTCCACACCCGATC
Source organism: Jemadia suekentonmiller (assembly GCA_018245575.1). NCBI lineage: Eukaryota > Metazoa > Arthropoda > Insecta > Lepidoptera > Hesperiidae > Jemadia > Jemadia suekentonmiller. The sequence continues at coordinate 5,295 of DWDU01000923.1, read as the reverse complement.
ACGCTATGGTCTACTAAAGAAAAAAACAAACATCCAGCAAATTGTTTATTACGGCGTCGGAACCGGTAATTTGAGTGGATGTTGCGAAATTTGACTCGGAACGGTTAGCGGGGTCGTTAATCTCATTTGATCCGAAACTGTCTGTTTGCTTCAAAAATGATCTTGTTCTAACGATGCGCTGACGTCACGGAGGTGATGTAAGGTGGTATTGCCGCAATATGCTCCCCCAACAATTATGTGCAAAGCGCTTGATAGATTCATGTATATATTAGTATTAAACATCAGTGTTTATTTTATACGTCTGGCTTATAATAAAAGTATATAACAACAATGCAATTTACCCTTAAACTAAGCAGCTACCAAAGTAGCCATTACGATAACCAAACAGTTAATAAACATGCATTTGTTTATACTCGTATATATATTTCATTCCAAATACATAGATACATGCATTGGCATTCTGTTTCTGCCAAGCCCATAAGAATCTTGGCGTAATGATTTAATTATAATAATAATGTCTTCATGTACACTTAGTAAAAAATTCAAGTACTAGGTAGGAGTCTCTATTTGTGTCCGGTGCATGACAATAGGCTCATGCCCTATTCTATAGTGGGACGTAAACGTAACTGGTGAAACGTGGGAGTGTACTACACTCCTCTGTTTGCCATTTAAATTTAGTCACAAGACAAATACAGCCCTCTTTCCGTAAATATTTGATTTAAAAAAGAAACGAATCGACAACCCCCTGAACAAATACGCTACCGACTGGATCAAAACGACAGTGAAAAAAACCAAATCAGCTATCTACTAATTTTCCAATGAAAGCCGCAGGTATGACGTCAAATTTTAGTAGCCCTGATGTCAACAGATCATATTTGAGGCTTCACATTTGAGAATCAAATGAAACCGCAATGCCTGAAGCTCTAATGCATTGGCATACCGCGTATGGTCTGTCATACATCGGGTGAGGTCGATTAATTTAGTTTTTACGAGAGATTGTAGGGTTTTAGATCGTTGCTTTACGTAAATATTAATACACGTTGACTCAGCAACTGGTACCCACTAACGCTACTGGTCGTAGCTGAATTATAATGTTTCAGCTCTCGGCTTCCCACAGGAATGGGAAGAGGGGTTCGTAAATGTAGCGGCAGTTAATACAATGCAACTATGTACAATTATAAGTAACCTATAATATGTAATTTCAAGTAACTATTAAATGTTTTATCTCTTTTTATTATTATCTGAATATGCTGAATATCAATTAATAACAATCTGTAATATTACATTAGCACATATATTTGTATATTTGTCTAAATATTACTTACCTACATACGAGTACAGTTACTCCTACAATAATTATATGCCACATATCTTGCGCAATGACATTTGATACAGCCAGCCTATTGTTAATGAAATATTTCTATATATTTCAACCGCTTAATCCGATCAGTACAATCTAAAGCCTTTTTCTGATCTGACAAAAGCATGTCAATGTGACTGCTTAAAAGTTAAACAACGTGAAGAAATTCCAAGCGAGTTTCGAGATTACAATTTCGAGGGGCTAGATAATTCTCTATTAGCATACAAAGGAGAATTACCGTGTTGCCGTTCGTCTGGGCCACAGTACTTATATTATAAGAGACCACGCCTTGTGGCTGTCATATGTAGCCTAATTAGGTATGAATACTCATAGCTTGTGAAACTTAATATAGCTGTTGTACCCACTGATGCTTTGTTGTCCGAACTTGTTTTCAATACTGTATCCCGCGATCCATTTGTTTCGTATTATTTATCGGTTGCTGTTTTTTTGTTTTAATTGTTCATACAAGATATGTATAAGTTGAAAAATAGCTTAGTATTGTACATTATATTAGTTTTCAAATGTTATTATTAATGCTTCCAGATACACCTTTTTAATAGATAACTAAGAAAATCTAATAAAATGAAAATATGCTGTCACGTAAGACAATTATTATACTCGTACATATTATATAGACAGCATATATTATTAATTATAAGACGATTCCAAAAAAGGTCTCGTTTCAGAATCTTATAGAGAGCTATTGACAGATGACGAGGATAAAAATAAAACTTTATTTATACTCAGCAAATATTCCCTAAAACACGTTACGATTCAAGCAGCATAACAAATTTAAAGAAACGTAACCAATAAACAAAGTCAAAGGAAACAACGGCGATTAAAACGTTAGAGAATTGTCTATGCGCAGTGGAGCGACCATAAACAATAAAACTATTCAATATTTATGTAATAGAGCACCAGGAAGACATGGCGCGGTTTACTTCGAACTCTGTCATTAAATTCCTAACACTTTTCTCATTTAAATTCATAAATTTCCGGTGTAAGTGAGCTGCGATCGCCATTCGGCTCACGTTCGACCGATTGCACACACACACATTCCTACAGACACACATTTTACTTGGTGAATACAATACAATCAAATTGTCCCTAGATATTCGATATTCTAATGTTGTTTATGCTTTTCTATAGAATTTATCTATGATTTTATTGTAGTGATATCAGTGGGATAAAAATTATGCTGTTTTATTAATTTAGTTTTTTGTACATTTTTGTATTCAATCCATGGCATGGCATTGCGGAAATGCGGAATTTAAAAACCCATTATTATAATTTCCTTTATACTAATAGTAATAAGAGCGTTTTCATGTTTGATCACACTTTTATTGATTCTATTTTTCCAAAACATTACCATGACATTAAAAAATATTAACAATGTACCATAGATATAACTATATACATAATGATAAACTGTATGTACAAAACACGGCATATCAACTATGTGATTTTTTACTGTACGAACCACCATTCAATTAACTTCGAGGCAAAAGCTCTAGACATTTAATTGCAAACGTTGTAAGTTATTACACATTTATTTTTTGTTTACTAACTTGTAGGTCGTGTTTGCGTAATATTGAATTTACGTAAACACATTGCACAACGAACTAGTATGAGATTTTTTATCTGTCCGAATCTCTATTAAAATTTTGCAAAACTAACCTACCAGTTGTTTGTTCCGTTAAATGGTCCAGTGTAGATAGAACTCCGACATCGAATTTAGAACTGTTAAGGGCAGATCTATGTATATTGGAATTAATGTTTAAATGGCGAAGTACGCAATTCGAATTCCATTTGCAACACAATAGAGCACACACGATTCCAAATTCAAGTTTCGACTAAAAAAAGATTGGTCAAGTTCGAGTTGATAATACGTACGAAGGTTCGATAATACATATATTATTTAAATACCTACTAATATGTAATAAAACATAATTGATTCGAATTCTGTACAAGTATAGTATACTATTTAAATAGAATCCTGTTAGTAAAACGAATAATGCCATTTAAAACGAAAATAATGATATTGTAAAATCTCATATCAAATATATCTTTCAGTGACCTTTTACTTTTAAGTAACTGTTACACGTGTTATAAACAAACGGTAGGTAATTAACGAATAAAATACCTTAGGTCCTTGTACAATTGCCAACGTAACTCTAAAAAGAACAGCGCGTACGTACGCGGGCGCGCAATTTTCAAATATGGAACGCATTCTATTCTGATTTCGTATACATAATTCGAATTCAATTATTATTTTCAATTACCGTGGGCCGGTCGTGTCTCACCGGCCTGTATTGTCCCTGATCTTTTTTTGCTCTAATATGAAATACTCAGGTTTGTTAAAAGGGAAACATTCTGAAGTAAATGTTCTACTCGATTACTAGCAAATTTACTAGCTTACTAGCTTACTAGATTACTAGCAATATTAAGACGTCTAGACCACTGGCAATGCGGACGTTTGGGTAATTTATTTTATTAATAGTGTAAGTAAATTATGCATAGCGATTTTTCATTCATTCGTACGTATATAAAAGAATCATGCTACTGGAAATTGCAAAAAAATAATATTAAAATATTGAGAGAATCGATTAATCTATATCGCTCGCGCTGCCGAATCGACTCAATCGATTTGTAAACGGTATCTACATAATTTAATTAACTCCCAGTTCGAGAGTCGCGTGGGAGTCACTCGTGTCTATGTTTTCTAAGCGCTATATTAATTTTGAATCGGTGACTTTTCTGGTTGTAATAAATACGAACTTATTTATTACAACTAGAGGCGCTTCGGCTCTACACCGCTCTATATAGAGCATAAATAACATATGCCAAGTGTTTATTACCTTATATTACGTAGGCAGCGTGGATATTAATTATCAACAACACCTGGTTATGGCATTCAGATTGATTAGTTGTTTTTTGCTGTTTATAATATTAAATTTAATCTTTTTTTTGTTATCTGTGTATCATTTTGCCTCTAGATTGTATGAACAAACTGTTTTTAAAATAAAGGACAGTGCCAAGATTTTTCACGAATCGGATCTGTTGAACTCATTAATCGTTATAATATACGAAATCATATATACATAGACACTGACGAATTATTATGTTTCCGAAAAGCAAGAAAATTTTTATCCGCATTACTTGAAAATACTTACACTTACGGTGTAGACAGAGTGCGCAGAACACCAAATCGCCATATAACAACACCATCTGACACAATTCAACATTCATCTCTCATATACGCACGTCGTTTTCGTCGACGTCCGACTTCCTCCAGCCGGTGTCTGACCCACTACATACACATTACAATACATTAAATCACACTAATCACATACCCGAGCACACACCGGCCGCACAACCACGTAACAGACATATTTCTCGGTAGTAATTATAAAATGTACACCATACATTCACACCGAGAATAACTAAATGTATATGGGACTTAGCTTATTATTAGAACACTGATAAAGGTCGTCACACACGTAGATATAATATGTGTTAATATAATGTGATATAAAAAATATTATAGCAGTCGGTCACAGATGGTAGCTACGCTATAATATATATCGTTGCGGTCACTATTTGAGCAATAACATGTCGTGTTATACGGAAATACATAAATACGAGTATGTCTTCCTACATTCGTTCACGTATTTCGTTAACCGAAATAAATATTACACCTCCGTATGTATTTCTCCGAGCGTTACTATAGAAACTATATTACAATGTATCGTTATTATTATTATCGTTATTACTGCCTCGTTGGTCGTGTTGGTTGCAAGTGCGACTGCCGATCGGGAGGTCCTGGGTTCGATCCACGGGTCGGGCACTACAAAACTGTTCTAATTTAGATTTTCTAGTAGTGGCTCGGAGTCTGTATATGTGCCCGATGCATGGCAATAGGCTCACCACCTATT
>DWDU01000922.1:0-16279 GCA_018245575.1 Jemadia suekentonmiller | reverse complement strand
TGCCCGACCCGGGAATCGAACCCGGGACCTCCCGATCGGCAGTCGCACTTGCAACCAACACGACCAACGAGGCAGTCTTCATTTATGTATGTAAATAAAAAAAAAAAAGTTTTTTTACGTATGTAAATAAATCATAAAAGCCTTTCCGTAACACTTATGTAACGTAACCAATTATTTGTCCTAGCTTGTTCAAAAAGATTCACTTTAATAGCCTGAATGAAGTATCGCTTAATTTAAGTATGTTTTTCCGGGATAATCCGACTAGTTTCATATATGGCGTCGCCAATCTGAAATTGGCAGGTGTTTATGAAGAAGAAACTCAGTTAATTCCGTAACTAGTTAGGCTATGCCGAAGAGTAGATCCGCCGGTAACTAATTTAAACGTAACATAAACGTAAAATCACGCCTGTAATCCCCGAAGAGGTAGGCAGAGGAATGTAGAGCACTCACACGTTTCACCAGTTATGTTTACGTCCCACTATGGAATAGGTGGTGAGCCTATTGCCATACACCGGGCAATTAGAAATTTTTTGTAGCGCCCGACCCGGTAATTGGACCCAGGACCTCTCGATCACCAATCGTACTTGCAACCAACACGAACAACGAGGCAGTCAATTTTTACTAATTTTAACAGCTAATTTACTCATTTTTATTGTTACACTATAGTTTCTACGCTATTATTTTCTATAATATAGTGCTGACATCTAGAACATTCTTACTTAGACTTCTACATAGTACCAGATAGACAGTACACACTAAACATTTACTAAGATATTATAAGGAAAAAATAGATTGATCGAACGAAGAAAACTCTTGTTCGCCGCGACAGTTTTCTGTAGACTTTTGATAGCTTGGAAAATATCGGTCGAATGCTGCCTTCACTGACACCTGCGGAAGTATTAGACAAATGAATCATATATTCACATAGCACAACATTTTGCTACCGTACGTTCTTTGAAACCTCCTATTGAACTTCAGATCGGCTGACTCGTGGGAGGCCTGTGTCTAGCAGTGGGCTTAAACAGACTGATGGACTCCGGAAAAGGACACTATAAGGACACTGGAAACATGGCCGGGGCCCTCTACAGACCCACACCGAATTAAAGAATAAAAAATACAGCAGAATAAATGGTAGAACGAAGAAAAAATTGGAGCATATATGCTATTCGTTAATAAATAAATGAAAAAAAATGCAAACAAAATATAATTAAGCAAAAAAGGCACGGACATCAAGTATGTGGAGTCACCTTGTTTTATTTTAAAAAAAACCAGGCTTTTTATGGTGATGACGTTGTATAAGAGCCTTGACTGGCCCGTTAATGGATACTTTATAACAATATGGTTTGTTAGTTCTGTGCCCATCAAAAAACGAATGAAAGTGTGACACACGAGTGCATTTTTCTGCGTACTTGTGTAGAAATGAAATTAGAAATCTATTGACTGTCCCGACGGTGCAGCGGTTAGTGAAACCAGCGGGAGCGCCGGGTGTCCCGCGTTCGATTACCGCCCAGGATACATATTGGTGTGATGAGCACAAGTATTTGTTGTGTTAGGTCGTAAAAACATGTCTATGTAAGTATATATTTGTAAGTACATAGTTTATCAGCCGCCTGGTTACATAAGTTCCCTTGAAATTTACTTTGCGATTGAATCGCCGTGTGTAGCGTCGTGCCAAGTAATTATAAAAATTATTTATAATTTATAAAAATTATATTATTTATAAAAATTTTCAAGTCTGGTTCTCACAGCACAAGCTAAACCTAGTATCGCATCAGGAATCCTTTGTATATCATCTCGATACATTATTACATTAAGTCCTGTCTATAAAAAGCCGTAATTTAAATAGAAGGATGTCATACCTTTTTAGCCTTAACGTGCTCGAAGTTAAAACCCATGTAGAATGCAGTTTGTTGCAGCTGCCTTATGTTTTTCATTCGCACTGTCGGCTCCGGCTCGAGCAGCCGCGCCAGCAACGACCGCGACGCGGTGGACAGGTCGCGCGCGGACTGAGGCAGCGCACCTGGCTTGGGCTGGCTGGTTGAACACCTGGAATTTAAAATAACAGCTCAATAAGATTATTTGCACACGTTCATATTGTTCACATATAACTAAGTATTTTGACCCTCTACGCTCCTGTTAGAATCTATCGACTCATCTACTATCGTGAAATTACTGAATATTAATTGAAATAAGTACCTAATAATCATTGTTTTTGATAATATTCAAAGACATTAATATTTTTTAATGAATTGTCTTATAGTTTGTTTATATAGAAATATGTAGGTATAGTTGGTCGTGTTGATTGTAAGAGTGAATGTCGATCGAGAGGTTCTGGGTTTAAATCCCGAGTCGAACACTATTCGATTTTTCTAATTTAGATTATCTAGTAGTGGCTCGGAATCTGGATATGTACCCGGTGTATGACAATAGGCTCACTACCTATTAAATTATGGGGCGTAATATTAACTGGTGAAAAACGAGGGAATGTTTTACACTCCTCTTCCTACTTCCTCGGGTATTAATGTATAATTATATATTTTTAAGAAGCGTGGCGTAGCTATGTATATATGTATTATTATAGAATTATGTTGTAGTTACATGCGTATAAACCGTAAACAAAACCATTTATTGTGAATAAAAAAATACGCTACCTTTAAAATAACAAAAAAGATGTTATGTTAAAACTTATTCATTAAATAGTCTTGAATATAATTATGTAATTGTGTTACAAATAAAGGTTAAAAACACTTTAACGTAATAACATTACAATATAAATGAAATAATGAGTCTCTATGGACAGTAAAACGGTGATTTGTTATCTGTAATGGTTATAATCTATGATGTAACAACAGAAACCACTTAACGCCTATAATAAAAAAAACAAGTGTTTTATTGAGTACTTCAGAGCGCACTGAATAAAACGGTACTTCAAAATCAATACAGATAATTAAAAAGCATATACTTATCAGCTGTAGTAACGATCTCCGACGAACTGCCGCCATTTTCATTCTCATTCTGTTTGACGGTTGCTGGTATTCCAATTGCAGGCGTTGGAAACTAGAACAAGTTGAAGAAGAGATTAAAACTTGTGATACACGGATATTAGGTATAGGAAAGATTTTATGAAATAATTATCACAATATTCAATGCAAATATATTGGTGCTAATAATAGACAATAATATATTTTTTTTCAATGGCAAACATATCGGTTCTGACTTTAAATAAAATAAACCAAGCATTTTGTTTTATTTGTCAAAAAATTAATTAAAGATACTTATTAGGTACCTACAAAATACTGTATTCTAAAGAAATACATAAATGAAATTCCGTATTTAACGTTGCTAATGTAACTAGATACCGTTATCTCAGATTTATTACGGTAATAAATCATATCAGTAAAATAAAAAGAAATAATTTATAGTTTATACACACAAAAACTTAATAAAATTAAATCGCATTTTAATGCAAAGAATAATTATATAATTTTCCGAATTAAATTGTGTAGAAAAACACGTTAATAGGTACATCAGGAGGTTAATAAACTTGTTGGAGAATATTCAGTTACAGTTATTAATGAATAACAGGATAAGATATTTTGTTATTTGAGAAAAAAAATTCTTCAAGAATTACAGGCATTACATTTGTATGGATTTGGGAAATAATTTTAATAATACACCATGTCTTGAGTATAACAACTGCATAAGGAATTATAATCTACCATCATCGTCATCATCATCAACAGCCTAGAGATATTCCTCACTCGAAACGAGTCACTTGGGCATTATTGTGACTAATCATGTATAATATTGTGGAGTTCCAGACATTGACGCTAGTACTTACTCCAACTCAATACTCCGCACACACTTAAATATAGACGCTACAAAAATACAATCGAGATAAGTCATATGTGGCGCCATCGCAGCACACATACAAACGTATGTAACACCGTTAAAGGTTGTCACAGACGGAGCTATAACATATATTAATATATTGTGCTATAATATGTATTATAGTTAACTACCACAGACGATAGCTATGATGTAGCTGTACTATATATCTTTGTGGTACATTCTTTGCCCAATAATATGTCTTGCTCTGTTCACATTGTTATGGCGACGTAAAAATGAGCTTCATATATTATAGCTAAGTGTGGGTTTACTCGAGAGTTACTAAAAAAGTAATGTAATATCACGCCCTAATGCTCGAAAAAGTATAGAAAGGAGAGTAATATACGCCCACGTTCACAGTTATGTTTACGTCCCGCTATGGAATAGGGGGTGAGCCTATTACCATGCACTCGCCCAACAAGGCAGACTATAGAAAATATATTAATATATTATAATATACCATGCTATAATATGTAATGTAGCTCAGTTAGTGACGACCTTTAGCCTTGTCCCCAAGCGCTGAGAGTATTGGAAAACCGTTCACTGTAAATAATGCGACGATGTTTTTTTCTATTTGCAGCCAGCTCTGAAGAAAAAGATCACTTTTCTAAATAAATCCTAAGAACGAACGCTTTTGTTTGTTGAATTATTTATTTGGTTTTCGTTTTTCAGTTTTAGGTTAACCAATGAGTATTTCGATTGTCACATACTCACGGATAGCAATGTGTATGTAGTTATGAAAATATAAAGTAGTCAATTATAAATTTAACAAATTAAGACTCAAAATTATGTTAGGATTCGTTTATGTGAAATGAGCCTGGTTTTTATTAAGGCGTTATCAAAATGAACATAGTATTCAAAACATGAATCGGTGGGCACGTATGGAATGATAGTTTATTAAAAAAGCATGGACTAAAAAAAAATCTGAAATTATTCCAGTTTTTAAGTTATATATTTAATTATGTAACACACGAATTTAATGTAGTCAATTATTACAAATTGTACGTTAACACGTATTTATAATATTTATTTAAAACAAATTTACCTTTACTACAGGTAAGTACTAGTAGACTGCCTCGTTAATTGAGTGGGTGCAAGCGTGACTACTGATCGAGAGGTTCTGAGTTTGATACCGGGTGGGGTCGATTGGGTTTTTCCGCCTTGAAATCCCTAGTAGTGGGTCGGAGTCTGGATGTATGCCCGGTGTATGGTAATAGGCTCACCCCACATATCACAGTGGAACGTAGACATAACTGATGCAACGTGAGAATCTACTGCACTCGTCTGCCTACCTAAGTCTAAGTAAAGTTATAAAAGAACGTTCATATAAAAAAAAATCAAAGAGGTATACTCCAAGGCAATGGAGTATACATTAACAGTTCATTATAATATGGAAATAAAAATAATATCGGAATTCTGTTTTTATTTAATAATTTCCTAATTGCAAAATTAGAAAACATTTGATGTCACACTAGTGGGGGATCTCTCAAATGTGACTGATTGTGACAATATATCCTCTCGTATAATATCGCGTGACGTAATTTATTGATGGCCCCAAATATGTTATATTTCGAAATTCATTTGTTTCTCGTTCATCACAACTATGTTCTCATTTCTTATTTTCTTTCCAAGTTTTCAGTAAATTACCCATCTAGATATTACAGTGAAGGGAACAGAAGTAATTTGCTTCGTTAGCTTCATTGAGCCAAAGTGGACCGTCCTACAGTTTCCACCTTTCCCTTTACGCTGAGAGGGATTTCCATTCAGGCTTTCTTTTTCCTCGCTCGCGCTCGCCGTCTTCACCTTGTACATTGGATTTTAAATGATTCAAATAAAAAATAAAATGTATTCAAATTTCCACCGAGAAATATGATTGTGAAAGTTCTTTGTGAATTTTCCTTTGATGAAGTATTGCGATGTTAAGAAACATTGGAAATAATTGATGTTACGAGTACAAAGGTTGCTTCGTTTATAAATGAAATGGTTCAAACGTTCCTTTCAGTTATAATTTAATATCTCCTTGTAAGTCCATATTTCTTTCACTTTGTCCGTAAGCAAATCATCATGTTATTTCCTCTTCATTTGGTGCCTTTTTTTTACAACGTTACCAATTACGCCTGTCTATTCTTAAACGTTAAATTTCCGAATCGCTCAATTTTACCCAAAATGATGGATATAATGCGTAGAGTTGTTGACAATTGCAGTATTTTCGGTATTTTATGTCGTTTCGACTATACCGCTATACTGTTTAGATGTGATTAAGTTACTTGAAGAAGGGAAATGAGAACTACTAATGACGTAATGGGAATGTTATATAATTGACTTAGTTTATATTTATATCTTTATAATATGCTTGTATCAGTTCCATTGCAGGACATGAATGTTTCTCAGCAAACGCCACAGGGTCCTGTGCTCGACTTTTCTGCATCCTGCAGAAGTTATTTCTTTATTTAAATTTAAACACTCTTTTTCGACAACCGTACGTATGTAATATGTACGTAATGTAATATGTACCTACTTGAACTGGTATGCAGTTACCACTAATTGTTATTATTATCGTATAACGTGAGGTATTTTAGGGAGAAGGCAGAGACAATTGAGACAGAATGGAGAATGGAAAATATCTCTTTCCTTATATAGTTGACGTGCTTTTACCACATTCATCACTGGGTTCACACGCAAACACACACGCCAGTTCAGAAGACTTCTGACTCCTTTTCAAATATCATATACGTTATTTTGTGCGTCTTTTATAATTTTTGTTGTAATTTGTCCGTTAATGTATGTATGAGTTTCATTGATGTTAGTTTGAACGTTTTTATGACTCGTAATTTAACGTTTCAATAAAATTGGTACATTAATTTATCTTGGACTGAAGTAATTTGTGTGTAGTGTGTAACATTTAGTATTCATTATTATATATTATCATTTTCTTTTATATTATAACATACTGTAGTGTTTTATTAGTCATTTAATGCAACACTCAGAATCCATTTTTATTACCTACTCAAAAAGAGTCCTATTTTATGAATAGTATATTAGGTCCATGTAAACATATATATTGTAATAAATTTAATAAAATATATGTGAATAATTTGTAATTTCTAAAAATTTAATGACATCTGTGATGCTTTGTCCTAATAAAAAATCTTAAGATATTTATAATATTTTTGCTAAGTTAATATAGCTCTGGTTTTTTAATTGCTTTTAAGCAAATACTATTTTTTTTTTTTATTGTATTTTAATTTATTGGTTCAGACTAATGTCCATTTTTTTTAGTAACATAAGATAAGATAATAAGAATATAATTAAAAACACAATTAATAATAATGCCAATAATAAAATGTGTCTGTAAGGTACAATAAATAAAAACAACCGAATCCTGTTACATAGTTTATTTTGCGAATGAAACTTATTAAGTACTTAACCATTAAAAATTAAAATTAAATATAAATCTCAAAATAAAATTAACATTTGTTTGGCATTCTGTAACATATTTCCCAAATTACATTTATTTTAACAAAACCAACACTCCTACCTCCAATGGCCTAACAAAACAAGCATTTAATAGGTACCACGTATACAAACTAAGTTTAAGAGATCAAAACTTAAATCAGGTAACGACAACTTTGCAGGGAAATAAGATACTAACGACTAATATTTTGAAATTAAATAAAAAAAAATGTATTCCGAATAAGTTTTTTTTTTAAATTTTAACAAACAATAAACTATAGCAAAATCCACCAACTATCACCAATATCACAATGCTTAGTTAAACCCTCCCTTGTTTCCTATTAACTAGTAGTAGTATAGTTTTCTAAAATTGCAACATAAGATCATTGTTTTTCAAACCATTACAAGTGCCAATTTTAAATCTTTCATCTCACAGATTACGAACAATTAACTACGGCTCAGTGAGCGAAACTTGAAATAACATGAAAACATTTTAACAAGATAAATGTACCTAGATTAAAAATTATCAAGATATGATAAATGTATGACTTCGAATGAAAGTTGCACTTGACTTTTGACACATAAGTCATATTGATACAAAATATTAGTATTTTTTTTTTACATAAAATAATTATGAGCAAATTATATGCCTGCATTTAAAGAAGATTGCACTAGTTAAAAATCATTGATCGAACAAAACCACTCGCCTAGATAAGTACCTTCTCTCACATAGCAGGATATGTTCCCTTAAATACACCATTCTTTGCTATCACAGCCCTTAATTTAGCAATTACCATTAAATAACACAATTTAAACTATAAACATGGTATAACCGTAAAAAATATGCAATAAGTACTTAATTGTTTACAATTAAGTAGGCGCTATACGAAATACCTATTCGAAATCATAGAATAGACAACGGTACAAAATTTTGAGCTTTGCTCGTTGTATATAAAATGTCTTTAGCATCGATTTGTTTTAACGTTAAGTTTTTTTTTTCTTACATTGCAACTAGCACATCGGCTTACAACCATATTATGTAATTTTGGATATTGTAGACAACATGATTTGGGTTCCAAATGGACATTATTCATGAGGCTCTTTCGGGTGGGTTTTGAAAGGTGACCTTCGCTTCTACCTATCGAAATACTTGAACTAGACATCAAGACATCTGGCACATGAAGTGATAGAATTGGTCGAAATTCACCGGCTCCAATTCGTACTCCTTTTCTGATCTGTGAAGTAGCTCGGGGTTTCTTTTCAAGAAGTTTCTGACCCAATCCTCGCCGGCCATTCGGGTGTTGACGTCGAATGGATGGTTCAGATGGTTGTCTTCGGCGTACTGAAATGCCAGCTCCCTGATGTCACGTCTGGATACTCCCATGAAAAATTGCTCCATGCTCTTGATGTAGCCAACTAGGTCTTTCTCTTGGCTGTCGGTGAACACTCGTCTGTAGTGTCCCATGAGCGGTTTGGGGTCGTCCGGCTGCTGGTAGCGGATTTTGCTGGCCCTCCGCTGCAGCGTGGAGCGCGGAATGTGGAAGGTCCTAGCGGCCAGCTTGTAGCCCATTTTGCCGGAGACCACCGCGGCCACGGCCTTCGCCATATCCTCCTCGCTCCAGGATTGACGACCGCTCATCCTTTCGTATTTTCTGACCATATTATTCTGAAAGGAACAGATAATTTTACCGTTATTCACATTTTAGGGATACACTGTTTTAAAACGTTGCTTACTGGAGTATGTTATGTGTAGATAAAACATGACCAAGACTGAACGGTCGCGTGGCCGTTGTAAACAGGAAGTCCTCGATGAAGTTACGAATAGATAAACTAAGGCCAAACTACATTTCGATGCCGAGCTGAGTTCACGTCACGCGCACGACAGGGACGTTAATTGATTTCGTTTAATTTTTAAAGAAACGCAGGCTAATAAAATAATAATAGTAAATTTGTTGTAACTAAACCAATGTTGCCTATGAATTAAATATATTCATAAGGCAATTGGTAAGGTGTTAACTTGAATTTAAACGCAAACATTTGTGATGTTTGGCGAAGGGCAACCGCGGCCTACCGGTTTCCGTACCACGATCATTGCCAGCATAAGGTAAAATGTGTTTCTAGAGAAGTTTTAGAGGTTATTCTCAACATTATGAATAAATTATAAAACCGTATTCAGGTACAAATGTACAACTTTATAAATTTGAATGTATGGCTATGTTAATTTAATTTGTGTCCTTTAATAATATAAACAAATACGATGTATAGATACCATTATTGAAAATATACCTAAAATGTCAGGGAACCTATTTAATTATAAATAAATTTAACCGAATCAAGCCCTTTGAATTGTCAATACGACATTCATTTAAACATTGTCAACAATCTAAATCGAATGTTGCAACTTTAATATTTTCCTCATATTCAATTTATTGAAATTGTTATGAGTTTAGCAGCTAACAACAATCGGCACGAAAAAACAACATCGAAGTCATTTGAAAAAAGAATTTTAGCTAGGTATAATATTATTTACGTTCATAGTGGAATTACGTAGTACGGTTGACGTGTTTCAGTGAGGCTCTAAAACAGTTCGCACTATTATAAACAGTGCACCGTTGACGTAAGGGCGAGAGTCGCGTAAACAAAGGTGACTAACCGGGTTGGCGAGCGCGCACCGCATCGCTCAGCTGATAGTGGCCACAACACGCGATACGAATATGGCGTGTTTTTCCAGTGCGATATCTCTGGGAACGCTGTTGAGGCCTCAATTCGCAAATTCACATCCAAAATACAATTTAGTCGACGAACCGATGCGTCCACAAGTTAACCGCGTTCAATAATTTCAGTCAATGCTGGTAAGGGACAGCATAGTATGCACGTCATTTGTATGGTACTCTGGCGCTCCGTTAAACGGGAAATACCACTCGATAGTTGTTGACCGTCCTTGAGTGACCGCGTCTTATTTTTTGCCTACAGTAAGAAATACGTCGGCCGTCGGTCAGCTGTTTGTGTCCGCGCTATAACACGTCTATCAACATGTCCCGACACCGAGTTACTATTGAGCGAAACTCGAATTGCGCCCGCGAGCCGTGTTTAACGTTCATTGCTCATCTAAACGGTGACTTCTCGATCGCGCGGTGTCTCGAGCGGCAATGGATGACGTCCACCGATGACGAGCCGAGGTCGAGTTAGATCGCGAGACGTCACAGTGGCAGTACGAGCACGGCATGAGGCGAGGTTACTGTGACGCGTGACTTGCAAGGTCCCCGCTGCATTGCACGATGCGCCAAGGTTGCCACGCTTCTCTCTGGTAATACTAAATATTTAGAGTCGGCAAAGCCATAACTAATTAATGAGATTCTCATTATTAAGAGTGCAACTAAGTGAAGTTCTCGGGAGTCGATTGCTTAAAGTGAAATCTGCAACGGACGGTATATTTTGATGGGCAGTCGAGTGGAAAGTGTTGCGAGGCGTTGCGGTGAAAGGGGTGCATGTGGGTACTCACTGGCGTCGGCGGGAGCGAAGGGGCGTGCTGGAGGTGGCGGCCGACTGGTGCTCGGGCAGGCGGCGGAGGCGACTGCGGGCTGAGGCTGGCAGCGTGCGGCCGGACCGACGGCGCGCGCGACACTGGCGCGGGGCCCGTCTTGCCCCGCCGCGGCCCTGGCGCACTGACGTCACCTGGCCCAGGGCCCGGCTGCACGACTATTTTTGTCCACCACTAATTATCGCCTTCCTTTGTACGATCATGAGCTATGTACTGAAAAGGAAATCTGGTTTTATCTACATATATGTACCTACGTACAAAGCTGAGTGCAGTAATCATCAATTTACCTAGATCCATGTTATGCAGTTCACGCATGACTCATTATAATTAGACATCGTCTCGTATTTGACTGTAAGCTAAATTATATAAAACGTACACGAGTACGCATGTAGGTTAATTATTATTAATTTTATAATATATACTTACACAAGCATTAAACAAATAAAAATTGTACTTGTAAGAAATCTCATCATTAGAAGTAATGTATTTTGTAGCCTTTACAAACCTTATTCCTATAATTGGTTCTGACAAAAGGTAAATGTATTCGACGACTTTTTCGAAAAATTTGCGAAATATATACTTATATGAATAACCTTAATCAATACATTTAATAATAAACCTTGCTCGCTAGTTACTAAGCGCTCAGCAAAACAAAGACTTGTACAATTTACAATACGAGTATTCAGAAAGTAATGTTTTAATTACGCTTAAAATGAAACATGTTCCATTATTAATTTTACCCTCAATTAAAATAAAACATTTAGAATCACTCTTTATTTCTTTATGGATTGCCTTACGGTCTTTTATTTTATCTTTATCTTTATCTCTATGACCTTACATATCTTATATCTTTCTTAGTATATGTATGCATATTAATTTTCGCTAAATTCTCCACTGAACGACATTTTCGTACCAAAAAAAAGTCAAATCAATATTGCAGTTGTGACAAGGGTGTCGCTCAAGTGGTATCGAAACACGAGTGTTAAAATTCTTTTCTGACAAGAATAAGATATAATTGTTGCTATGTACATATATCTTTTGTGATCTGTAACACCGATACATGTGCCCTAAATATATTGTCATTTATTGTGCTCTTTCAACGATTTGTTTTCATTTGCAATATCAGTTTTATAATGTTACATAATTAATCTTATTATTAATGTGTCTATTCTGCAGTTCTATTATTCGAAAGAACCTTACGTGATATTTCGTATGACGTAGTTATGCTTCAAATTAATAAGATCAGTGTTGTAATGAAAAAATACGTCTCCCTCGTGAATTTAATCTTTACACTTTAGATGTAAAATTATCAAAATATTAACTATACATAGATTCAGACATAATATGGCCTTGTCACTTTTATCTTTAAATTACTTTTAGTAAACCGACAAAAGTAATACCGTATATCATATAGGCACTCGATATCACAATTTATAAAAACATTACATCATTAATCAATTAAATGACACATCAAACAATTTCGTAACTCTTTATAACTATTACTATATATAGGACTTTATGGATTCAAGATGTATTATTTCAATAATTTACTTTTTTGTAAAGTGCAATAGACAATTTAAAAAAAAACGAAAAATGGATGGGACAATTCTTACATATACATAAATATATTTAAAACAGCTAAGAACAAAAACTTGCCACAGATAGTAAATAAATGTGATTCTAATTGATTAGGTATTACCAAAAATGAGTCACCGATATGGCAACAAATGAAATTCTATATTTAACATAACGCTATGTTAATAACCTGTGGACAAAAAATATTACGAGTTAAAAAGTTATTACGAGAGATTTTCAATTTATTACTACATATTATGACTAATTTATAATTCTGAGAGGGGACGCGCGGCCAACAGTGGAACGGTAAAAGGGGTGATGAGACCTGATGAAGATGATCACTGTTGCCTCTATATATATATATATATGTATTGAAAGATTTTACTGATTGATACAAATCACTTCATAATACATTGGCAATGGTCGAGGAAAGGATAATATTAAGAAAAAAACAGTAGGTAAGCATATGGTTTAGTTGGTTCGTTTTGAAATGTAGCCAAGTCTGTTATCGGGGAATGACAATGAAGGAATTCCACGCCGCGAATCCGCGTCCAATGTTCTGACTCACACACGTTCTGGTTTATCCCGGTACCCTCGCCCACAGACCGCAGACAAACACATACTTATAATCAAATTCGTCTTTTGTGGAAATGGCTTACACTTTTATTGATCTGAAATTATTGTACGCGCACTCCACCTATTGTTTTCAGTTGGGATACACTTTATATTTAATAGAGGTATTAAAATGTAACATCACGCCAATCCACGAAGAGTCAGGCAGAGGAGTGTAGTACACTACCACATGTCATCAGTTACTTTCGCATAATCAAGAAAAAATTGTTTTTCTTATTAATGTTATTATTATCGTTGTTAATTTTACTAATTTCTATATGTTTTGACAACCAATATATTTACGTTTAACGTGTATATAATGATAAGTACGTATAACTATAGAGCCATATCAATGGCAGCGCCTAAACAACAATAAAATATTCCGACATATCCACACACAGCAATTTCATCCAAAAGCAAGCACAAAGAGAGCTCGTGTTATGGTAACCAGACGGCTGATAAACTACATGCATATGTACATATAAATATACAGATTTCTTTACGTGTGTATAAAAATAAAGTAGATAACACCCGTCCACGTATATAATTATACAATTGTAAAGTGCTAAATGCTTACATTCTACATTTAATACCGTTTCATAACGAAAACCTTTTGACTATCAATTGCGTTTCGAATACCCACGGGAAATCTGAATTTGAAATGATTAATTGGTGTGATATTAAATACTATATAAACAATAGTGTCGTGCGAGGTGTTTGATCAAAATTTCGAACTCGGAAATAATGAGTACCCGACGTGCGTATCAGTACAGGAGTATAAGGTGAATAGGGAAATATAGCACATTGGCAACCTTTGTTAAATTACACATATTGACGATTGTTAACTGCCTCGTTGGTCGAGAGGCTGGAGCGTGACTGCAGGTCCAGAGGTGCTGAGTTCGATCCCGCGTCGGGTACTGTTGTGTTTTTATAAATGGAAATTCCTAATAGTAGCTCGGAGTCCAGATTTGTGGCCGGTGTATAGCAATAAGCTCACCTTTTATTTCATGACTAAGAAACTAGTGAAATGTGGGAGTGTAGTGCACTCTTCTGCCTACCTTTTCGGGTATTGCATGCGTTTTGTTACGAATGTTACGTTGACAATCTTTTCTGTGGACAAAATTATACGACGCAGACACCTAGATATATAAATGTATAGATATCATAATTGGGTTCTGTGGTCCATTAATAGTAAATTTCATGTACAACCATCGTACGCGTATATATCTAAATTCGTAGAAAATTCATTGTACGAAACGTAGCTTAGACAAATCCATAGATAGGACTTTTTTTATTCCCCGATATCGATATTTGGTGCCACTTATTTAGAATTTGACGAATCTACGATCTACGAAATCTACGAATTTCAAATTCATTTATGAACTTCGAAAGAAAAAAAATCCATAACAAATCTTAGGTACCAGGATTCCCATGTTAGTTATTAAAACTTTTTTCGCATTGTATAGAGCCTCCTCCATAGGTCCTTTTACACATCTCTCTTTTTCACTTCATTTCACTCCGTTATCGTGAAACCTATCGAACGATTGATATATTCTTTAAGGATCACAGCCAGTACCTACATCGTATTCTAAAACTTCCCTACGCCTGCGACGTTGCGCGCTTTATTTCTGTATAAAATTTTAATGACTCGCAGTTAAATTGATAAGCGATCGCTGATATGCACGTTGATCCGTGTAATCGTAGCAAATATGTTTGTTATATATTGTGTTTGTGTACTCAGTGCGGCAGTTTTAAAACAATTCATTACAGGTGTCTCAGTGCACTGACGCCACAGGCCTATCCAAAGAGGATTCGTCCGTACCACGCTGCGCACGCGGATTAGGGGTCCTTAAAACAGTTATATCACATCAATACGTTATTTACGAGGTATCCAGGGGCCTTATTCCCTATGACCAAACGCGCAAGTAACGCGGCGCGAAAGTATTGTAACAGTCGGCACCAAGAGTCTACCATCTCTATTCTTTCAGACCTGATGTGTTTCTTGTACATTCAAAACTCACTTTATTCGCCCACACCAGGTACGCAGATTTCTGACTCGCAAAATTCCAAGTTTCAGTGATTTCAGTGTTAACCATCGATTCAGATTGGCACGAGTTCCTAAATACAGGGCTTAGTAAACCCGAGTGGGTTTGTTACTCATTTGGAACAAATCTTTCTGTTATGAGTACTATTTGTCACAGTTTCTGTATGTAAAAATGTTTACGCAAGTTTATATTTAATCTTTGGTTATCAACTGTCTGATTACCATATCATAGACTGCGCATATGTTCTTATATGTAAACAAGTGTGAGGAAGCCTCAAGACTGTTAATTCATTCGTTGCTGTACCTCTTTATGCTCTATTATGTCAATTATCATTATATTAATTTAGAAAAACTTTATCGTTAACGTTGACAGGAAATGCTCTTATAAATAGATAATTTTAAATTACCATTAATTGTTAATTATAATTGTTAATAAAATTGTTTGGCTGTTGTACCACTCGTTCTATTAATATATTTTATTTCTATCCTGCCGAACTGTACTAACGACTATTAATTATTAATAATGAAATATGAAATAAAAAACCATACGAATATTAACATCATATAAACACATAATACTTGTCACACGAATGATATACAACACTACATTTTGTCTCCGCGCCCCGTAAGGGAACTGGATAACATCACATCGTAGGTAAATCTATCTTGACGTTTTTTGTATATGTAAGAAAGTACATACATTGTTTTATTGCATATAAAGGGTCTTGAATATAATACGCGAGATAAGGTTATCAGTCAGATTCAGAATAATCGCGTTATCTTGTGATAAGGCTGCCGTACCTCGCACGTTTAGTTTCGCGAAACGAAGACTTCACTCAAGGAGGCAATCGATGTATCTCAAACATCCTGTTACAAGCGTGCTGATTCAGTTACCAAGTCTAAAGTTTTTTGAGAATACTCAGTATATGATATGTGTAATAAATCATTATAGTCTCATACCCCTGTAACGTATTATTGAACTAATGCAATGATAAATAATAACATCTAGGGACATTCCCACACACGATCAAAGTAAATCCCACAGTAAGCATCACTAGAGCTTGTGTTATAGTAACCAGATATAAACTACATACATACATATAAATACATACATATAAATAAATACTAGCATAGATATTTTTTACACCCAGACAGAACAAATGCTC
>DWDU01000921.1:0-16281 GCA_018245575.1 Jemadia suekentonmiller | reverse complement strand
CTTCTTAAAACTAAACGAAATTGTATGTACATTTATTCAACCATATCAACTGGGTCCGGCTACATCTCGAGGCCTTCGAAGTGCGCACGCTAATTAGGTTTGTCATATATGTACCAACTTGGTATTGACAGGCGAGACTACAAAGATTTCACAGCGCACCGTGTTCTCTTTGAAAAGTTTTGTGCGTTTTTAATATTAACTAAGAGTGTTACTGTCACAGTGAAGGAAAATACCGCGGATAAACCTACACATCTTAAAATTCATCATAATATTCGCTAAGACATATAAATTTACATACATACAAATAGGCGTGATGTTACGTTTTACATATAAATTTTTGTCGATCCTTACTTAGTCAATATGAAATATTATGACTTACCTAATTCCAATGTGCCAAGACCTATGTCGACTAGTGAAACAATAAAAACTTTGGCGATGATAATCATGACGATATTTTATAAAGTAATAATGTACTAGAGTATTTCTAAATTATAGTAAAACCGCCTCTACCCTATCTATTGGTATAGATCAGTGTTGCCAACTTAGTAGCGTCGCGTCTGTAACAACTACAAACAGGGCCGCCTCTAATTCAAATTAATTACACACATACTGACACGTACTAAACGTACTAATGTTACTAAATATCCAATTACTTCCGTCCTGTTACCAACAAATTAATATTGCGTAATTAAAAGTATGTTTATAAATTTGTTCTTACGTAGCCAGACTACAAATAGGACTAAAAGTTCCTACATCTACAAGAAACCGGTGACTCTTACTGCCTTATTTACTGCTCTCTTGAAACGTAACATAATCAGATGTATCCATTGTAATATGTCACCCCTTAAAAACTCCTTATCAAGTCATCTATGATGTCGCATCCTTTCTATTTTCTTCCCGCGTACGAAAACGTACACATAATGAATTACAGTTTAAAACGAGAATGACAACGAAGGCAAAATCGCGATAATCGAAATCACGTCAACTTCGATGAGACATCTGATAAAAGGAGATTTGATGCAGATAGGTCGCCGACGCAGCGCGCCCCGCGCGTCGCGTGATGGTCGAGGTTAAATTACATTTTGAACGCAAAGGCCAAAGGACTCTGGAATAAAATTTTTAAACAAAAATAGAAGCCCTCTATCAGGCGGCGCCGACGATTGGTTGTGGTTGGCGCAATGTGGAAAATCACAGCGATTTACGCTATTGAGAAAATTAAAAATGCTTTTGCCTCGTCAATATAACTATTTTATCTGATTTGTATCACATTAAAATGTGTAATATAATGTGTTTTTATGGGCCCTCGCTAGTGATTAGTTTCGTATGATGATGTGGCACAATTATTTTTATAATAAATACATTTCTTTTTAGTATGTTACTCTTTGAATTCTTTGCCAGCCTGAGAAGCTATATTAGCGCATATTGGGTTATCCAGGAAGGACACTTACGATTACATGGAACATTCTAACCTTAATTTTGCGTTTACATAACATAATACCTTCACACCATTATCTCAAATCGCTTGCGATTGGAACCGACTAACAAGATAAGGATATAATTTTTATTCCATAGAGTGTAAGCGGTTTAAGAGTTTTCTATTTAGCGGTGCTAAAGGGAATTTGCATTGACTTTTTGTAACTCGATCAGGCAAACTATAATCGTTGCACTATTCAGAGCACACCAACTCTGAAATAGATAGCATAGTATACTTTAAGAAAACTGTTTTTCTTTTCGTTACTTTAAATATTTTTAGCCGTATTTACTAGTTGTTTTTATATTGTGTTATACGAGTAGCTTGCAGAATTACGTGTCTTTGAGATCCTACACCTTAAATAAACATCCTACGCCTCATACATCGTAGATACTTCAAAGGCAGCTAATCCAGGATCCGGTCAGACATGTAATGTTATGATTTGTTGTACTCACACAATGAGCCATTCGTTCCTATGACATTCGAAGATGAACAACTTGCGAGAAAGTACTTACCAGTATAGGAACCTCGCTAACGGCCATATTCTTTTTAAACATTTGTGCTCAAAAGTCAATTAAGTACCTCTACCAAATAAGTATCAAATGCCAATCTGTAAGTTAAAAATATTTGTATCTGTATATCTCTTAACATTAGTCTGTATGTTACAAATATTACTTACCTAAATATGGATATGTGTTGAAAATAAATAATTATTATATCAGTACATTAAACAAAGCAGTCCAGTAAGGTTTTTGTTCAAACTTGTATAATCACTTTACACGAAATACCTCGTCACCACTTCCAAGCGATTACAAAACGAACCGCGAAACGAATGTTTAATTATGCAACAAATAATATTTAATGGTAAAGTTGCATTGAAAATGCAGTGTATACCAGAAAGGCTGCTTACACACTCCGACTTTGGACGAAAAGAAATGTTATTATACGCATTCACTAGTGCAGACTTAGAAATGTACATTATTAATATAATAATAATAGCTTGAGACATCTCCGTGTACGGCCATCTGATCTCAAACGAAACATAAAGATACCAGACGGCTGATCAACTATATACATATACTCCTCGATGTAAGTATACTCTAATTTAGATGTTTTATTTTTACTGTATGTACAGACACAGTCTTAATAGACTGTCTATATTTTGACAGAAATTGGGTACCCATGTAGCGATTTATTAGTCTGCTTAACTTTATAGTTATGAAATAAGTGTTATTATATATAATAAGTAATGTTAAATAATTATATTAATATTTCAATTGTTATACAATTGTTATATAATTGTTCAGTTGTAGTTGTAGTGTTGTAATTATTCAGTTGTTATATAATTGTGTACATTCTTAGAGAAAAAATAGGGTATGATTTAAACGTATGTTTAAAATCTTTGCATACCTCAACAACTGTAAATATAAACGTTTTTATATTTGTATTTTGTTTGATAAGCCGCTTATTGATTACCAGTTTTTCAAAAGAATATATTGCTTGAATATATGTTTTTAGTTTTCTCCATAGTGTTCTAATATCGATTGGATAACGTAATATCGATATCTTTGTGTCTTGACTTTAGCAGTGATAGAGTTTTAATACAGGTCTAATGAACGCGCAATTTTTCATGGGGATTGCATTTGTCACTTACAGTTCACTCCGTATAACGTCTAACATCAGCAAAGCAAAATTATTTCTTATATCTTTTTAAGCAAATATTGTTAAAGTTCTTTGGATAGCTTTTCAACCTAAAAAGCTAACTTCCTTCTAAGTGTAGTCTCAATAGATTGCAAACTACATATTATAACAAACTTCCCATTTATTCACGATTAGAAGTTTTGATAGCACCGCTACATATAAATGCAGTTATCGAGGAGAACTACCTTCTAGACGTGACAAGCATGAATACAGAGCGATCAAAGGTCGCTTCAAGTCGCCTTGTGTAAATGTCCTTATTTGAAACATGAGTAAGCGCCGCATCTCACTCCCTTTTCTGGGACATCCATATTTTTTACGTCACAGCTTGTTTTACAAAGTTGATTAGTAGAGGAAACGTTTTGATATATGTCCACGACTTTAAGATTTATAGTCACAAAACAGCAAGAAATGGAGGGGAGATTTTTTAAGATTATCGTTACGTTGCTTTCGCAACTCCGTTTCTTATAATATTCCTGCAATGAAAACTGAGAGGAAAATCCTTTTTATACTTAAATAATGATTATTTACTGTAGTGAATATTGTTATATTTCCAAAACACTTTAAAATTGAAAGCACTCGGTATAACAAATAAAAAAGGTACTATAATTATTTTGTATTTTAAGAAATTGAATAACCTAATGGTCTTAATAATATGATATAGGTATATATTTTATGTTCTAAAGATGAAAATGCAAAACAATGAATATAGACTTTAATATTTTAGAAATAATTTAATAATTCAAACAAAATTTGCACCAGTCCTGCATTTTTGTTGCTTTACATATATTGACAACAGTCGAAACAAACGTACAATTGGACGCCGGAAGCGAAACTACTGGTTTATTGTTGGAACTGTGCACGATTATATAGACAACAATAATCGTAAATTAAGCCTTATTTCATGGAGAGTAAAGTACATATTGTATTGGCTAAATTACCAAAATTAAATGGTTGAGACGTAAGGTTAGCTTTAATGCTCATGAATTTAAAACCCTACTGACGGTCAAGATTGGAGGTCGTTGACATAACGTTGATGATATAAAAGGTCCCTCCAGATGGCAAATATGCTCTTATAAATTATTTAGTTATTAAAAAAAATGAAACATCGCTCCTGTAATCCCCGTAAAGTTAGGCAGAAGAATGTAGAATATATTATTTTTAGTTATTAATATAATTATTTAGTTATTGAATACATGGGTGATCGTTCAAGAGTTGCGCTTGCAATCAGCAAGCACGACTACTGATAGTAAAGCTCCTGGGTTTGATCCCCGGGTCGGCTACTATTAAGTTTCTCTAACTTGAAACTTCTAGTAATAGGCAATAGGCTCACCTTCTATTTCATTATGGGACGTAAAAGTAACTGGTGAAATATAAGAGTTAACCAAACAAGCAATATTAGTCTATATAATAAAACTATATAATTTAAACATGGGCGCCCCGGGAATTATTTTCTAACATTTACATGTACATATTGTAATATTAATTGACAACATATAATTGGTAATAGAGAATAAGTATGATTATCGGTAAGACTATGAAATCAGACATTTTTATAGTTCTTATTAACTTAATATCAAACAATCGTTCGATTATTTTAATACAATATTTCAAAAATTGACATAATAAACGAAACATTCTTAATCTTTTTCCTGTGTGATTTCTTTCTTGACATGCAGGTGTAAGTCCGCTGTGTGGCACCATTTTGCCGGCGGCCGTCATAGTAAGTCCATATCACGTTGGTCGGATAATGGACCTGTCTGTATATTTTCACAGGTATCTGAGCACGGTGGCCGCGACACTACATTTAACAGATATATGGCAAAATATCAGAACTAATATCACTACTCTGAAATTATATAACCAATAGTTATTATTATATTTGATTTATAAATACATCAATAATCACGTCCTTTCGGTATAGAGATACTACCTAATGCAGATGAAAATTTGCAGGGGTTAAATAACAAAGACTACAAAGATTTTATTTGACTCCTAAAATCTTGGAATTGTGGCTAAAATATTGTACGTAAACATTAATAAAGGGTGTCTGTGAGCCTAGTTGCGTATATCCCGCTGTCCCGTGAGATTTACGTCGGGTAAGTTACCTGTGTGTACTGGCCTTTCAGGCACTGAAGTATCAGTCTAAGTAAAGGATATGTTTTGTGAAAATTACATTACGTTTATTTGTTAACGTCGGCCGCCTATCCTAGTAGAATGAAACTCAACATAAATGATAAATAAATTGTAATTTCAAATGTAGATCGTCTACCATCAAATTTTACCTTCACTCATACATCACATGCGTAAGCTCGTGACTCTACCAGACTGTTAGTGTGAACTTATTACAGTAGTTACATCGTTAAACATACAAAAAAAATCCCAAGTACCGTAAAATATTAAGACTCTTAACGAGCTAATTCCAACTGAAATGGGATCAAAATAAGATATATATTGCTATGTAAAAATATATTCACCTTAGAGCTAAATACAGTGTTAACTGGTAATTCATATCAATCATAACAATTTGTTTTGGACCGCAAAGTTACCGATAATGGCTGTAAGAACGGTGTAACACGCCATTCTGTATAGTAGGGACAGTTTGGACTGGCATTCAATGAAAATAATTATTAAATAAATAATTGTTCTAAATCTATCTAGAATCCTTTGAGGCACTAAAGGACATGTACCTTGTATCCTAAGATAATAGGATTTTGATTACAACGCGCCATAAAAATTGCTTAAAATCAACCGTAAAATGCCGTTAACAAAGTATTAAATCGTCATTATTTTTCAATCGGAAGTTATTTTGTATAAAAACTTATGCTATATATAATATTTACTAATCGTCTGAGACGACAGATCGTTAAAGCGGAACAAAATAGGATATTAAATGGTAGTGGTAATTGGTCATTTCACACCAACCCGACTACAGCAGCTAACAATACGAGGCACACGACTTTCAGGGTCCGCCTCGCGCTGCCGATCCGCTGTCAGTCTGAATAAATGGAAATTAATGGGTTCTCCCCTCACCCCGCGCTTACCCTTCTGTGTAACTGCTTATGTCCCGGCACTTTCAAATCATTACAAGTGCTTCTACAGAAAGATACAACTAGTAACAGAGTTAAACCTCGTTAAGAAACCTTTGTATTATTGATGCTCTACATTTTAACTCTGTCTTTTTTATACCAGGCAGGCAGCAAATGAATAATGAGAAGTCACGAATGATCCCTTTATCTACGGACATTGCAAACGACAGCGGACAAGTTGGCAGGACTACAATAGAGGACTGTAAACAGTTAACATTATTTGTTAACGTGGTTGTTGGCAAGTCAACCAACACCTGGAATAGATAGTGGGCCTTTAATCATTAAAATTGTATCAGGAAAATTTTCTAGCAGTAAATCGACATAAGGATTGATGATAATACGCGTTACTTAGTATTAAATGAAACGCATTGCGGCAATAGCACTGTTAAGGTACATAAGTTCAGTAAGTATATATTTTATGTATATTAGTATGAGTGCAGGCATTAATAATAATAATTAGTGCCTAATATCAATTATAAGGAGGAAAGATAGAGAAGTGAAGAAGAGAGATATTTGTAAGAGAAAGTTAGCAGACGCACGGTCTATTCAATATATTTTATTCCCTATAATATGAGTTTTCAGTGCGGTTTATACACGATGTTTGTGTACAAGAAGTCGCAATAGTTGTATAATAAATATGTTAAAAGAGAGAAAAACAAAGGCACAGCTGTTAATTGTCATTCTTATTATTTTAGCAATACAGATTATTCATTTAGCTCAATTAAGCTAAAACATTTAATTTAATAAATTGTTATTATGTTAAAAAAAATATCTTTTGTTCTTTGTACATTTTAATCTTTTTTTAGAGTGATACATATAGATAACGTATGATCTTACATTAGACGTATAATAAAAGAGGTAAATGGCAGTCCGCGTTCTGGCTGCTTGCGAAATCTCATAACATGGTAATGCAATTATTATTTATTTATTTTATTTACCGCATGCCTGTCATGTTATATACATAATTCTCGGCATTCATTCCCCTCGATTTCGACTTGGTTGCCCGTGTACTTGACTCGGGGCCTCTCCTCGCTACACACAACTCGCCATGACGAATCACAGCGACATCGCGCCGTAATTAACCACGCGTTTGTCGCTTTCCCATGCGTATACATCACTCGTAACTCGTTAATATGCAAATGTTGTTACCGAACACACAGCGCGCATTCTCATTAAAATCATCAATGTTATGATCTAAATTAACGTGTCTTATTATATTTGGAGAACACCTCTATTAATTGGGTGAAATATTTATTAATTTTTAACGTGTAAGTTATTAGCATTTGTTACATCGACTATTATATGTGTGTAGATTAAAGACGTGTGTAGCAACAAAATCGCTAAATGTGTTACTACTGTAACAAGTACAGACTCGGCAACCTTTTTATAGATACGAAGAATCCATTTGTACGGGTAACAAATAAATCGGTGTGCAACAAGCACTCCAAAAATTTTAATCGCCGAAGGTATTCGAATAGAATTAAAGAGACTATAACGGCGCCCACAATCCGAGACCTAACGAGATCCATTGTACTAAATTGCCACTTATCAAACAAAAAAAATGAAACTCCCTCACGAAATAAAGGGCCCGTTCGCGTTGCGACATTAATTTGCCTTTACCTGGGTTTCGCTATTTGCCATCTGATCCCTATACACTATCCAACCAGATACTACATGTTAGTAAGCAATTTACAACAATTCTAACATGTGACTATTATGTTCTCAGGTTTAACATTCGGGTGCCTCACACGTACCTGCATGTATATAAAAATATGTACAACTTTCCTTTGTAGTTGCAGTATATCGTTACTCCATTTTAGTTATCCCCATCCATCGATATAACGTATCGGATGGTGTGTAAAGTCTCTCAGTTTCAATACGTCGTATATACCAGCGGGAAGTATGGACGCAGTAAATTGTACCACTCTTATAAAGGCTGTTTAAATCGCCTATGAAAGACGGACAGGTCGCCGACCTTAGGGTGCGGCTACACTGACCGTCGCTATATCAAGCTATATGCTTTGAGCAAAATAAACATTGTAAGCGATAACATTTCTAAAGCGAAATGGATAATTTATTTTAAAACGTCCAAAGTCGATGTCGGAAAATCTATCTACAAAATCTAACTACAAAACATTCAAGAAGCAAAAACGCAGACACTAACTATGACATGAGACAACGCTAAGAGAATTATTTCCTAGAACAATACCATGGTCATATGTTTTTCCACTTGTTGTCGCTACCGATTAAGCATATCCATCAGAAACGACCATCTCAGACTTCAGAAGTAGTTACGTGTTTGGAACCCATTCGAATTGGACTGATATTTACTAATCCTAAATATACTAAGGTACTCTAAAAGTCCTGTTGTATTATTTGAATTATTTGAATTCCAATTGTACTTAATTGAGCAGTTGTCTTAATGACAACGAATTAGAACTGTAGTACCCACTAACCGACACGAATGTATCTATTCCCACATCTGTCCTCGGAATTGGTTGCAAATATCATGAATAGTAATAAGATAAAGCAAACAAGCAAACAGTCGACGATAACGCTGCGAGCGGCCACAAATATTATATGTAACGGCTGTACCGTAGGCATATGTAGCTCTCAAAGACGTTTTAAAACGTATTATTTCATGCATTAACATCTGTGCACGCGAGTGAACTCGACCTATAATGTTACAGATTTTCGTCATATTAAATTTCGTGCGGCATATTAAACATTTTAATGTATTAATATACGGAACACCGTTACACAGCAGTATATCATTTCACCGACGTATATAATTCAGCGCGCGGTGCGGACCCGAGCGAACGAAACGTATCGAAAACGGTGATTAAAAGATTGAATTTAATGAGATTATAATATGTATTTAAATACGCGTGATGTGATTATCCGATTGTAATTTGCCGCTTCAACGATGCAATGATCGATTGTTTGCTATTAACCAGACATAATAAGCCATGAACGAATATATCAGGCAATTGCATAAGTATGTTAAATAGTAATGTATCGTAATACTTTATTACTAGCCATAGTCCGCGAGCATGAATACAACAAAAATGTAACTTACTAATTAGTTCATTTGTTTCCCCATTCGTCTGTTCGTTCATTATATATACGTAACTAACGTATACTATTATGAAAACTACGAGTACTATCAACGTCAACTATGATTATTTAGCGCGCCAGTGGAACGCCGACCTAGCTCGCAGCAAGCAAGCGCCCGTTTTATACAGAGCCAGAATAAATACCGCCGTTATTATACGCCATTTTATTTTTTAATTACTTAAGAACGTTGCGGCCAAGTTTTAGTTTCGAGACGCAACTTCAAGACTTTCGTAAATAAGTATTTAAAATTCATTTCATGAAGCCGAGTTGAACTCTCAGCGTGGAAAGAAGAAATGGGCCGTGATGCCGAGCGCTATGAAATTGTTATAATGAGTGATAATGAATGTTTTTTCGCACTTTAAGAACACAAAGTTTAAAGTTCACGCGGCCAATGGACATTCATTCACTTTCTATTCATTCCATATATTTTGTGCCAGATAAATACCATAAATTTCGTGACAGTGCGGCCTGGTCACATATCATATCTTCATTATCTATAAAAAACGTAACATCACGCCTGTAATCCCCGAAGAGGTAAGCAGAGGAGTGTAGTACACTCCCACGTTTCACCAGTTACGTTTACGTCCCACTATGGAATAGGTGGTGAGTCTATTGCCATGCACCTGGCACATATCCAGACTCTGAGCCACTATTAGAAAATATAAATTAGAAAAATTATATAGTGCCAGATCCGGGAATCGAACCCAAGACCTCTTGACCGGCAGTCGCGCTTGCAACCTACACGACCAACGAGGCAGTTGTCATTGTCAATACTTTTACAATTTCACTGTTAGACACGAGTCATGCACGAATGACGAGTTTATCTAACTTAGATTTTCTAGTAGCATGGCTTATGGATAGTTGACCCCTGTACAGTATTAGATTCACCACCTATTCTATAGTGGAACCTAAACATAACTGGTGAAACTCTTCTGTCTACCTCTTCGGAGATTACAGGCGTGATGTTATATTGTTAGATACGAGTTTCATGATGAGATGACCATAATCTGTCAATTGGCCAGGTACGGTTGACAAACTTCACATACCTTGGCACCCATTCACTTGGAACCCATTTCGTTCGCCATCATCATCGTCAGCCTATTGTACTCCACTACTGGACGTTGGCCTGCCCTGATACGTTGTGCGCATAATCCCCACGCTCTAATCAACACAGCCTCTTGCAGCGCCTACGCAGTGTGGTTGTGAGCAGCACAACAGCCCTCCTGTGTAGTTACAATAATATTTTATATGGGATAAATTAACTCAAACATGCAGTGATATTAATATAAATCCATAATTAAGTATAGGTAAACACAACGTGCAATATAGTAATTATATTAAGAAACTCGAAGTAGATTATACTATTTCGATTGAACTAATAGTTTATAGTAACTAATAAATAATCTGGTAACTTTCTGCGTAAGAGTTCGCGAAACTGGTGTGATTTAGGAGAGAAGATATCTATCGATTCAGTAGCGAACTCCTAATATAATTAGTGCTTTGAACAACCAAGGTATCGGGAAGTTTGTAAGACTGTTGTTCAAAGACGTAGGACAAGAAATTAAATGGAATGTTTCTAAGAATATTCCGTCAATCCATTAGCTCATTAGTGCTGCAGTTTGTGAATCTGATTATTAAGCCAAGAGTTGTAGATTCGATTCTCATCCAGTGCAAATATTTGTGTGATGAGTACAAGTATTAGCTTTCTGTCTGTGTGTAAAAAAATAATAGCCACCTGAACACCTGTCTACTTACAGTTCAAGTGGCTATGTGAGGAAGAATGAGAGCAGATTATTTAGTAATGATCTATGTACGATTCTAAAATAAACATGCTTGAGTGATAGAAATAATAAATTGAAACTCCCAATACCAATTCATATGGAAACAGTAGCGTAAACTGGCCTGCTGATGGCAAGAAAATTGCTGTTCAAAAAATACAACATTGATCCTACTCAAACATATGTAGTACCAATGCGTACAGTTGGTCCAATGGTGAATAAATATTTTAATTTAAGGTAACAGTTCTCGCTTTTTGAATCTAGTTTAGTTGCTCCAACTCTCTTTAACTTCGCAAATAAAGGCTTTAGTTTAACCCCGCTTCCCAAACATTCTCTAAAGCCGGAGTAAACGCGAGAAAATATTTAGGTAGTTTTAAGGGTGTCACGTCAAGGGAATTAAAATTTCTGCACTTCGACTAAATTAAATATTCGTCGATAACATTTCTGCAGAACTTGCACATGGACATGTGATGCTAAACTCGTTAAAGTCTGCACTATGGTCAATAATTTTATTGGCCCATTAAATCAATCTAAGACACAGGCAAGCCAGCCTGTGACAGATCTCATTAACGAATGTTAGCGATGTCGTTACTCACTGAAAAGACTTTGCATTAGCAAATGCTCGGGAAACTTGAGGAAGGCACCCCTAAAACTAAAAGGAGGTTACAAATTTTTACTCCCTTATTGAAGAAGTTTCAATGAAACTTGCGTACAAGGAATTCGTACTGGTTCGGGGAAGCTAAAAGCGATACTTCAATTTATTGAAACATTCAATGACACAACCATTTTACAAAGTTGTTCCATGGATCTTGTAAATGTAAATAGTCGTATAAGTATCAATAATTGTTTTTTTAACTAGAAAGTATGCCAATTTTTAATATTAAATTTCATTTCTTACAACGTTTATTAAATTATCACCTTTTCTAATATGTACAACATACATATTTTCAAACCAGGTCCCTTGCGGTGTAGGCAGAGAGCACAGAGTGCCAAATATGTCTATTCGTGCACACCTGTCGTGCCTCTTCCATATTCTATAAGATCAAAGCGCTACCAAACCACCCGTATAAATATCTAAATTAACAACATGTTAATAATTTTACATTTTGATAAGAAGAACAAAGCTAAATTCTCAGAAAGCAACGCGCATTTATGAAGACAGGGACCAAAGTAGAAAAAGCACGTCAGTTTATACTGATACAGACATTAGCATCGGTACTCTCTGCTTACCCAATAACGAACCTGGCGTGAGGATTTAATAACAATTATAAATATAATAAACACATAACAAATACTAGTGTCCATAGAACAAGTGTTTAACCCCATGGGAATAGATTCCACAACTTGCAGCACTATGGGTAATGCCACTAACAATATGACCAAGAGGCCGCTTGAATTGTTAATATATTCATACAGTAATATGTAGAAGAAAATTAAAATGAAAAATTTCTAATAACCATAAAAAATTTAGCGGCCCTCTGTGACACGAAAAACCGTGAAAGCGTATATTTGCGAAAATTTTAATGAATGCTCGCCTCGGGACCTATTGAATCACTAAGTTAGAGTTTAGCACCGATATTAGACAAGGCCACTGTTGGGCCTCATGTTACTTAAATCAGTAAATTCAACCAACATCGTGGACTGACTGAACAACGACCAACAATATACTCGTACATCGGCTGAAAGTTGCGTTAATAAATTTTATGTTGCTAATATAACTGGTTGAGCGAATTATCAATGACAATTTATCATCCAAAACTTCAGCCATTTAGACGAATATTGTGTAATATGTCGTACATTCTTTCCAGTTGCTTAACCTTTATCCACAATTAAATTTGTTAAGTAATAAAGGGTTTTACGTTAAGAATCGACCAATCGCACTGCTAAAGTAACATTTTCATATATAATATTAATGTAGATTGTATCACTAGCGTTGACCAGATTGTTCATACTTGCTATTTAGTTTAGAGATTCTTATCATACAAACGGCGGCTTGTAGAGACCATTCAGATGTCAATGTGATTAATTCGGAGTCAACCTATTCCAAGCCAAGTTTAAAACTTCAGCAAACAAAAATAATGCAATTTTGAAATTGGAATGAAATATTTTTAGTGAATTCTCAATACCACCAATTTATCCGGTTTAGTTTGGTTTGGTTCTGAATACAGCCGTCGACGCGTCAGCGGCAACCGGAAGATTGCAAAACGAGCGGAAATGTCACATCCGGTGCGTCAGATGAACGGGAAATTTGGGGAATATACCTGTCACACTGTGTGGTACGCTTGTTGATGAATTAAAGTACGATAAGGCAAGATCATACATTGTAATCACATATACTCATATACTCAGAAACAACTACGTATTTCTAGACTCCGAGCTACGACTAGAAAATCTCATAGAGCCCGACCCGGGATTTGAACATAGAACCTCTCGATCGGTAGTCGAGCCTGTAACCAAGACGATCAATTAGGCAATCAACATAATATAGATCCAAAAAAGTTTCCTGTTATAGTGTTCATGTCACCCAGCGAAGCATTCCTTTATATAATTGTTTGTTTGTTGAGACCTACACATTATGCACTAAGGAGAACAACAAGATCGGAGAGCTTAGGATTATGAGTGGTGTATAATATTCATAGAGTTCAAAACATTTAATACGTCAAAAAAGTTTCCATAGTTTGGTGTTCCGAAGACATTGTCTATAGCTGGTATCAAATTCTGACCATCATATCCTAATACACACAATAGGATCATTGAATTTATATTTAAAAATTTCCCGGTATATAAGTACATTAAGTATTTATGTATATGTCTAGTTATACACATGTAGACGTGTACCGTATAAAGCGTTAACAATACAGGAATCCTCACTACAGGGCTCGACAGCCATAGCTTTGGTTTCGCAACAAGGTAAACGCAATCCAACTTAGTCTTTCAAAGTTTGAATACGTTGACAACAAATTTGATGACATAAGATCCATTTGAGAGTGAACACTGCTTCCATGAGATCACCTTGACATAAAAGCGAATCTAATTTACTCAAACTTCACGTGTAGTTTTTAACTTTACCGTACACGAGTATCGCTACATCTAACTTCTTGAACTTTAACATCACGTTTCGATTTCTATCTATTTGGCGCCTATTTAGTAATTCCTGTCTGTAGATAATCGTCACCAAACGGCAACGATGTCAATCGTACAGCTATCATGAATTTCGGGCTTTAAATTCGACCTGGACTAGAAAATTTTAGGTAGTTAAATAGATTTTAATTTATCAACTATCCTAATTTAGTCTGCTTATCCTGGTTATTTAAAACAGTGGACTGTAGGAAAAAGCAAAATATTTTTTTTTTAATAATTGTTGCAGGCCACATGTGATAGGGAATTTCATAATATTACATAATAAACATTTTCTAAATTAGATTTCCAAGTATTTGCTCGGAGTCTGGATATGTGCCCGGTGATATGACAACAGGCTCACCACCTATGCCATAGTGGGACGTAAACGTAACTGAATGTGAAACGTGGGAGTGTTGTGCACTTCTCTGCCTACCTCTTCGGGGATAACAGGCGTCATTACGCCTGTTATGTTTTATTATGCCTTTTGTTTGGTATTACTCTTTTTTATATTTATTTCTTGTTAATTGTCATTTGTATTTATCGAGGATAAGGATTTCAAACAAAATGCAAAATAAAATAATTCGAGAAAAGCGTTAAAAAGATTTTCTCTCGAAGCTGGTAACAAATTGCTCACTCTTAGGACTCTTCAAATAAGAGTAACGGCTAATATTAATTATGTATAAAGTATATAATGAAAAGTTACATCATTCAAGTGCGACAATAACAAATGCTCAGACCTGGTCTGATCGTGCCTTTTGAAACTGGATTTTATCAAAAATATGACGATACAATAGATTTCAAAGATCGTTCATAAACCAATTTATTTGATGTGTACCCGTTGTAACATCGGTTCCTTTATTAGGCTTATTCAAGAAAGTTTATTAACTGTGAATAGTTGACAGTCGAACAGATCGACAGACCGACCGACCAACCAAGCGACCAACCAACCGACCGACCGACCGAATGACCGACCGCCCGACGGACCAACCGTCCGACCGACCGACCAACCAATCAATAACAGGTTTATGACGTCGTCAATTCTAATAAAACACTTCATATCTAAAAATAAAGAATAATTAATTTGGTATATCATAAGATTACATGAAAATGTAGTGTAAAATGGTTTTGGTAACAAGATATACGGTTAGCCGGAGTGGAACATTCATCAATCACGTCTATAAAGCAGAATTTGAACACGCAAATAATCATACAGGGCGCACTTAGCAATGACAAATGGAGCACATCATTCTATCCGTACATTCTGGCCGTCCCAGTTCCGAGTGGCCTGAGGTGAATTTAGTTGATTTCTAAAGTCCACAGATATATCCATCCACCAGATGGCGAAATCAGAAATGTGGCTGAATATGCGTTGAACGATACGTGCATGATAACAATCTCAACTTGGGACAAAACGCATGCTGCTGTCTGAATCAAAACCAGTGAGAATATGGTAACCAGATAGCTTAGAAACTACATATACGTTCATATATTTCCAAGTATATTTATATATGTATATAAACAACATCATACCTAGATTCAGAAAAAGTACACAAGCTGGTTACTCTAACTCATGTGCTGTATAGGAAACTAATTTACAATCAGCTCAGTAGACTGTCAGGATTATCACGGAACAAACAAAGCAACATTATGTTAAAAGTTTATATATTACATGTAACACTATTAAGTCAATACAGAAGCGTCAATTAGTAAAACAAGTGAACGTAATACGATCATCTTTAATACAATACGCTCAAAAATCTTTACCGCAGTATCAAGACATTGTGCTGATTTTTAAGTATCTCTCGAGGATAATATGTTGCTGTATTGTTATTAAATATAGAACAAAAATTATTTGTAAACAAACGCGAATTAATTGCCATTAAAATGACTCATTTTCGTAGTTACCTTTACAGCTACATTATAGTAAGTATGTAAACGAAACATCACGCCTGTAATCCCCGAAGAGGTAGGCAGAGGAGTGTAGAACACTCCCACGTTTCACCAGTTA
>DWDU01000920.1:0-16284 GCA_018245575.1 Jemadia suekentonmiller | reverse complement strand
TAAACGTAACTGGTGAAACGTGGGAGTGTTCTACATTCCTCTGCCTATCTCTTCGGGGATTACAGGCGTGATGTTACGTTTTTTTATTATTTTTGAATTACACTTATATGTACATCGTCACGTCTATTTTTAAAGAGGCAGGCGAAAGTTTTATAATTTCCACTGGTGATGTTGCTGACAAACGATCTCTAGATCGTTTGAATTATTGAAAGCTGGAATCGTTCTTATTAATTGCGATGTTATTTCAATGTGTTTGTTTGATTCGTACTGACTGAATTATAAATTTTGGGGAAGGATCCTTAAAAGAGCCCCTCAATAAAATTCTCCTCAATTCGGGCCCCTTGAGCCGGTTTGCGTCGGAACTGTAAGGGTTTTAAGTACCACTTACCTGGTATTCTGTAACTTATTAATTAGGAAAAAATTCTTTTAATATGCTTGCTTTTAATATGCGTACTTGGAATGAAATGCTACAATGTATCATGTGTACAGTTAACCGTTACATAAGAGTGGGTACATATGAAAAGTTTTCCAATTCTA
Source organism: Jemadia suekentonmiller (assembly GCA_018245575.1). NCBI lineage: Eukaryota > Metazoa > Arthropoda > Insecta > Lepidoptera > Hesperiidae > Jemadia > Jemadia suekentonmiller. The sequence continues at coordinate 15,747 of DWDU01000920.1, read as the reverse complement.
TAATGTATGTTGGAAACAGTTTGTTTTCTCCATGCGGATATAAAATCTTTTTTCTTATAGCGATTAATATAAGGAATTACATGGAGTATTTTCACTATATTATATTTCAAAATAAACTTTTTTACCGTTTCACTATGACACACGAATTTCCTCTCAGGACGAAACAGGTAAGATCAGAGTCTACTACGATAGTCCAACGCGGCTTGGCAGACATCACACGCCCCAGAGAACCCAAAAAGAAATGTACCTATCGTGTAAATTTTCTTGCAATATTTTTTGCACAGTTATATACCATATCGCATGTGATGTTTGTTTCGCAAGCTCTTGTGAACAAGCATGCGAGTATGTCGTCTATGATTAATTTGATCACGCCTTGCTTAGATGGCTTCAATTCATCTCGCCTCTCCGGGGTGTATCATTCAATTACTAAGCGTTGTCGTTCAAACACTATACTTGAGGGTTCAGAAGTTGTGTGGATGATAAACATACTTAACAGATTATTATTTAACTATGCTTGATTCACAATAACGTGTAAATTGGATGTAGTGCCACAAATTTATTGGAAACGTCACGAGTAATGAATTACGGCTGAATATCTTAATAGGAACGAACACAATCATGTATTAACAAGATTTATAAATATGTATAAGGTGTTGGCCTACTAATAGTATTATAAATTATGTATGAATAGGAATTGAATGTTTTAAACCTTCCATAACTATCAACATCATTAGCCTTTCTAACTCCATTGCTGGACAAAACATACCTTGAGAGATTTTTGTCCATAATCCAATCGTTGGGTATGAATTTATTTAAGTAGAACTTTAGTACTACGACATAATATATGATATAAGAGCAGTAATATAAAAACGGCTTGGAATTCAAACACTCCGGAGTAATACACATTGTGTTTCGAGTGATTCGTCGAAACCGAATAATTCATCTATTTTTTTTTACTTTTGGTACTTAATAGAAATCAGTTGGTCCAGGACCATTCCGATCTTTTGTTGTGAAAAGCTTATTAAGGTTAAGTTGGATTATTTATTAACGTTCGAACCATTTCTATAGTCATAATATACTATCATTAAAATTGGTTAAGCAAAGTACTTGTAGAAACGTACCGACCAAATTACTACGTCACTTATAACTTTAGTATGAATTTTTAAAATTTTACCAAATACAACCCAGTACCTACTTGGTATTTACATAAACTTCACCTCAAACTCAATGGCCGATTATTCTTTTACTCTTGAATGGAGAGTTTCGGCGTGAGATGTGGAATACGATAAATATAGTATCTTCAAGTGGGCACCGAGCTTATAACGTGTATATATACATATATATTGCAGTCGTGTTTACTTGATGTTCATTCAATTGGACTCTCTAGGGCGCGTAATCCAATTACCCGTGGCATTGTCACTGGGCGCGGTGTCGGTGAGGCGGGTAGTAATGAAGACATTTGGGGGCGGCTGGACCCATGTCTGATAAGAGTCAGAGGTCGTTTTATGTTGTTTAATGGTAATAGACAAATGACAAGTACAGAAGAACAAATTCAGAATAATTAAAATGAAGAAGACTATGAATACGTGTGAAGAAAGTGATAAATGTGGAAATAGCATGTCAGGCTTTTATTATTACTATTAAATATTTACGCCAGATCACTAACGCGTTAGGCAGAGATAACCAAACGCTAAATATCTTCCCTTATTAACCTAAGATTATATTTCTATATTCACTGTTCTCTTCACACATTGGTTTCGGGTACTTCCATCCCCTCTATTAGCCTGTATGTGACCTATATGTTCAAGATTGGTGAATCTTGGTCTCCCTTGGCACCAGCAACTTTATGATTATGTAGCACAAAAAATACAGTATGTTTGTCCTCTATTTACGAACGCACGGTACTAACTGTAGATTAGAATTCCCTCGCATGAACTAAATTCCTTTAATAATTTAAGACCACTCTAGCAAATTGTTATAGCGAGAATTGAGAACTTTGCTGGTACTTTGCTACTATACATTCAGAAGACTAAGTCGTAAGCTGGTCGTCATAAATTCGAAAACCCATTTTCATGATTAAACGACTATAGCGTCTATGTGTGTCACAGGCATCTCTAGTCTTTTTCATAAATAATTGGGTCACTATAATATTGACTGCTTACTAGTGGTGCAATTGCAATTAGTGTGGTTTGAATATGTTTGAAATATTCATTGTTTTAAGGCTTGGATCACATGGACCACGATCTTAAATGGCAGACCTTACACTGCACTTTTTATGTGTTTGCAGCCGTCATAATTTTTTGTAGACTATTGCTAATATATGTTATTTTTGTACTATTTTTCTGTTATATCACAAAACAGATCTCTAGTAAAGATATCTGTTTAAAGATAAAAAAAGAGTATTTAATGTGGATGTAAAGAATATTTAAAATCTTAATGTAGTAGTCGTTTTTATCTAATTCTATTATTTTCTTAATACTTATATAAAATTGTTGTGACATTTTATAGAACGCCGCATTGCACGTGTGTGTAATATAAATTGTAAAATAAGCAAATAGGCAATGAATTTTTCAATTATTAACTATTTCGTGTTTTTCGATGTTTTTCATTACCTATAGCAGTTTGTCAATCAATTAAAGCATAATATATTTTTTTTCCATTAAACTGTTTTATTATTAGAATTTATCCGTTAATTTATAAGGTGGTGAACTTGACGGAACACTGGGTATCAAATCTTATAATATGTTACTGACTATATTAAAATTTACTATAACTGTAAATAACAACATAATATAACTAATAATAAACCCTTATTGTTTTGATTGGCATATTATGGGCGTAATTACTCAATTTAATAAACGACTGAATGTATACAAATTGAAATGTACGTTGATAAGTGACCAAGTGTATAATTATTAATTGTTTTGTACAAATAAAACTACAACATATATTTTTACGCAATAATTTATTGATACGCTAATAATTCATTGATTGTTATTAATAATTTCACACTATATCAAAGAGTCGTTTAAGTAGTGAAGACAGTAATATTCCTCGCTCCACTCCAATCCAGACGTGAAGAACATTCGTTAAAATATATCGTTACAAATAATTCTATTAACAATTCTCCTCTGCTATACTTTAAATATATTTACAGCAAATTACATACGCGAACGTTAAAAACTCATTTTGTTACGACGAAGTTATAACATGCGAATTTTGAAACCTGACCACAACATCGTATTGTACAGGATATATACATATCTATTATGAATGTACACACAAAAATAGGTCATAGTGTGGTCATTAAATATGGTAATTGCAACAACCATTTGTTAGCGTCCTCCAATTCCGTGGTATTCTAGACTTTGTAGTTCTGACTATATCCACAATAACAGGTCGTAGTAATAGTATACATACGATTAATAGCATCACAGAACATTGGGCTGCTATTGACTCTACGCTAACCTTTACCAGAAGCCATTAAGATAGCTTATGGTAATAATTTAAGGGGAGTAATTTACGTAGGTGAATAAAATTACATTAACAATTTTATTATGAATGGAAAAATGGCGGTTAATCAAGAAAATATAAAATGAACCAAAGTCCGTACATATGTTAATAACATTCTTCGTCGCTGCAATCGTTGAATTCGTCATTGTACATTACAATTTACAATTGAGTGTGAATTAAATTAAAAAGAACCTTAAGTCATAATAAATCAAATTGTATCATGTTACATTTCCAAATAATTGTGGTTCAGGTTTCAGGGACTCTGCGACCAATATTACTTTGAATTGCGGCTTTGTTCGTCGTCAAACATTAAAACATCGTCCGTAGAAACTAAAAGATATTGATACATGATACATGAATTTTCGCATATTTGGTCTTAGAAAGAATTATTCATTTGAATATATAATGCAAAAAGTCATGTAGCGAAACATCAAAGTGAAAGTTAAGGAAAGAGAAGACGAGATAAAAATTTACGACAAAGAAGTTGATAGAAATATGGAGAAGTTGAGTGATGTAAAGTGTTACCCGTCACAAAAATCTCCTTAAATTTTTCTTTGTTGCCAAAATTGCTATTTAAATAAAATCTTAATAAGAATGTCAATTTTAGTTGAAATCAATTTCGGTTAAATGTAATCCTGCCATGTAATCCCAGAAGTATTTATTGGTAAAGTTAATTAAATGTTTACAAGCCGGCGATCACTAAATGTAACTATAGTTTGTAAGCAGTGTTGATAAGCTCTTGTAATGACGGTTTGACAGAATATAGCCAATTATTATTAATTCACAACGCCGCCCTTGGTCGGCCCTTCGAATTATAATTCGAGTAGTCTTTTATAATAAGGTTTAATCAAAAGATGAGTAGATGTACTCATTATATATATTAATTTATCTGCTATTGTATAGCGTATAGAAATTAGCGTATGATTGAATTTTAAAAGGATTAATCTAGATCCATTAAGAGAAGCTGAAAGTCACGCTAGCTTAGAGTTCTCCGATTTTTTGAAATGTTTCTAATAACCAGCATCGGTACAATAAGATACAGTGATGCAGTTACGACAATTAGTAAGAGAGATTCGAAACCATTAGAAGAAAATTTAAAAGTTGGAATGAAATCTTCTGATGTACCTACCTAAATGGTTTTTACAGGAAACGTCTTAATACCTCACTTGGGAAATTTTCTATTACAGAGTTTTTATTTAAGTTATAGAAGTAGTAAATTGATAGGCTTGATATCAAGATATCTTGACACCAAACTAAAATATCTAAACAACTGAGTTCATTCTATATATCTCTCTCTCTAACAGTGAGGTATAATGCCTAATAATTAGTTGTGAAATAGTGGTAATAGTAGGTATGTAATTACTATTAGTAATAATTATTTGAGCTGATGTACCAAGTTCGAAATACTGGAATGTCAGATTGTTTAGGGAGTTCCTAGATGTTAAGACGAAAAGTATCTTATACATAGGAGAAATATCTTCTCAAAGCGTGTTCCATATTGAATCAGTGTGTTGTGATCCTACTACTATAATTTTTATAAGGACACTAATAGATTATTTGCTGAATTTAGACATATCATACAAACAAGCAGCCTTCTAGAATATTCCGCTTCAGTTTAAAACGCAATGTTAATGGATCTAAAATAATGGTGCCTTTTGTTTTGATAATGGATTATTCGTTTACGCCTAAACGCACAAGCTTGATGACGAACATTAATTCTCTTGTTATGAAACAAAGGCTATGCCGTTTTGTCGCTACACATATAATAGCTACAATCTTTTGTGTAAAGGATCTTCGGACTAATGTAGGATCAATGAATATTTCGAGATAAATTCCAGCGACGGTTTCTGCGGTAATTCTTACTGCAGGGTCAAAAATTAGTATTAATTTTTTTTGTTTCAACTAAGTGCTAAATACCCTTATAGACGTGAGTTTCCTCTTCTACAATAATTACTCATTTCATGCAGACTCGCCAGTTAGTGACTTGAACTGACTCGAAGAAAATACCTATATTTAAGTATCTTAATATGTTGCTGACTCTGATCAATATGAATAAATTGAAGAAAAAATCATACACTATTTTGAAAGTACACTAACACACAACTTCAAACAGTTGCGCTTAATTAGATACATCGCATTATTTTGCATCAAGGCACATTATTATGTGACTTACATTGTGTAACTTATTTCCAGAGTTTTACCAGCGGACTTCATTTTTAACTTAAATTCGATGGATTTATTCTCCTTTTCAATAATATTTTTGGAACTGTTTAATTTAAAAGCGCGCCAATGACCATATTTTTCTTTTTTATATACATTGGGTATATCATAAAGAAAAATTGACTTAAAATTGACATTCTCAATCTAGAAGACACATTTTAGACAAGCTGTAAGAGTTTGCTATACATTATATCGAGCTACACAGTTCCCGTTAAGATCAGCAATATTCATTGTAGGCTTATCAAAAATAGAAGGATTAGAGTAATATATATCACAAAATATATTCATTATTACGACTTCGCCTTTTCTTTCCAATACCAAGTGTAGTTCAAGGGGAGTCGTTGGTGGTATATGTTACGAACTCTCCAATAACGTTACTATGGAACTTGCTTCATAGCGGACGGTAAAAACTTAGCGATTACGTGTGAAAATTAAAATCACAGTATCGTAATATAACAAAGATTTAGCATATTCTCCTAGTTAGGGGTTAAGTATCAATATACCACAAAACACAGTAAAAAACAGCAATCTTCTTGCAGCGTCTACAAATTTATGATTTTGAAACTTTCTGAGGTTAATTTTATATGCACTGTAAGTTTTCTCTTTACGCGTATTATCTTTCATCGCCCACTGTTCTTCCGTTCGCAATGCAGCAAGCCGGTAAAGGAACAGAACAGATATTTTAACTGCAGTCGATAAAAAAGTTCACTTGAGCTACATGTGTATTACAAAAATCGATATAAAAGACTAGCCTTTTAAAATTAAATTGATAATTAGATAAACTAAACTTGACTAATTGAAATTGAAATGAAAAAAGTAACATTTTATATTTTTAAAAACATGTTGAATGTTTTAGTAGGGATTTTTTAAGGAATATTTACTTAGAATGATGGAAGCTGAAAAAAGTTTAATAGCATACAAAACGCTTTATTTTTGAAGAAGAAACCCATTAAAGTATTTAGCTTATAAATGGTATTGAAAACAAAAGTCAATTAATAATCCTGACACAACTTTCTTTATGGACCACTGAAGAGGTATTCCATTACTCGCTCATCACCTACGAATATACATATAATCTGGCTATGAGCTAATCATGCATAGCTACTAAAGTCAGTAAATACTCCTGTAAATGCAACTGTAACTGGTGTGCAGTCTAAATTAGAAGAATTTCTTCAAAAATCGGAATACTTGGAAAGTTTACGATAAATGTGGAATGGCAATTGAAGTAATCGAAATGATAGTACGTAATTGAAAGTTATTGAAACTGTACACGACATCTTTCCCTATATTAATAAAATAGCCTTGAAACATTTAAATTCAGTCGATAAAACACTAATTAATATATTTTAATGAAATATCTTACATTAAATTACATTACGGAACATGCTTCCGTAGATATAATAATAGCTACCGACATTTATATAGAATCGCTTTAATAAAATACTCTTTACTAAACAAGATAACCAGATAAACTTTGAAAACAGCTAAACAATCGAAATTTGGATTTGAATAATCACATAATGCAAGATAATTATATTGGATAAATTTATTTTATAAATAGTTTATTTAGGATAAAATTTTGTCAGGTAAAGCTTTGTATAAAGGTAGGTCTAATCGAACTATCAGAGGATAATATTAAAACAGCTACAACTATGGAAATTTTAAAGTACTAACAAAAAAAATTAAATATTTAGTAGTTGTTGAACAAGATATAAATGATCAGTTTAATTATTCTAAATCTATATTCTAATACAAATAAATACATCTATAAAATAATAATATCAATCCTCTTAATAATGGACGAACACATCGTAGAGCGTATGCAGTCTACTCAGGCAATCGAGACATTGCTTCCATGTGTACTTATCTAAGCGTTTCATACGACACATCCTATCCAGATGACCGTCTGTACATCACGCGAGCCGCAAAACAAACGTTCTATAATTTTATGAAATATCCGTAAACATACAAAGCAATGAACGTTCTCCGACGAATTATATTCGTCGATGATGACGTCAATTAAGCATCAACGGCAGCGTTAATGTCTCTCAAACATTTGTATAAAACGTACCAAATTGTACTTTCATATATATTTTGTATTAGCGTCTTTCGTGATATTAGATAATATTAATTTATTATTTTTAATTAAATATAAAGCAAGTATCGAGTTATGAAACAATTTTAATTTTTGTTCTGAAAGCGAATGACAACTTGAAACCGATCAGAAAACATATTTTATTTAATCTAGCTCGTTCTGCTTCCTGACATGTACTTGAAGGTCAAACCAGTGGAAGGTCTATACAGGGTTTTAAATTCGACGTACATAAATGTCACATCTACCTACACATTAAGTGCACTTCCACACATACATAAGTGTTTACTAAATTAACATCCCCAACACCAACGCATACCAACACTGAATACACTAATACAATCTGGACAATAATCACAGAAAGGTCATTCTGTAAGGCAGTGCACGAAATGCTAAGACATTTTCAACAGAAAAAAATGGAGTTATTTTGTAAGAACATTAACAAAGATGGATTCGGGTTATACTGTAGAACAGAAAGGGGGACTTATTGATATTTCAGTAACAATTCCGTAGACTCAATCCTTTGAGATCACTCATCGGTTTCAATTAAACGATAAATCACAATTTGGTAGGCTTCACTAGATTTCTATAGCGATCACTTACATAATAGTCACGTAACATCGCACCTGTAACGTTTCACTTGTCCATCCACTAACATCACTTTTGAAGACATGTTCAATAAATCTATACTAGATAAGATTCGGCCTCGGGGATCTTACGCAACCTAGCTAATAGTAGGCCTCAAAGACAGGTACAATTTAGACAAATTTGAAATGATTATAAACGGCGAACTTGTTTCTGAAGTGTATTAAATAAGATTCTTCAACGTCGATAAATATTTTCGTATATAATAAAATCTTTTTGAATAAATCAATTATCTATTCTATTCTTGAAATGATACTCTTGCAAGTATAAGGTTGAATTCTTCGTAGATCCCCAAAAGCCAAAATAACCCTCAAATGTAAAACAACGTCAATATCGACACGAGTATAATGATGTACATATTTGGAGATTTCCAGAATCCTCGGCTCCAGCTGCAATCCAACTCTCTAGCAATTATCTAGAAAAAAATGAAAATTAGATTTTGATTGTCTCCCAACTAGCGTGGATGACTATTAAGACAACAAATTTAATTACAATTTTTATGTCGTTAAATATGCTTACATCGCTCAAAGTTCTGTTATCGTAGGAAGGGCAGGTGGCCAATCGTACATCATCCCTCGTCGCCACACAATTGGACAGACTATCGCAGAGGTATTGTCTTCTTTTGCGATCCCATGCTTGTATCCAGCTGTAAAGCATTTATATTGTACATAATTTTGGAATTTAAATGTTTATTCTATATAACATGATTTATAATTCCTTCTTACCCGATTCCACAGTCACAAACTAAAGGGTTTCCAGCAACAAGTATGTCGTGAAGAAACACCGTATTTGGAATACCCGGCCATTCCTTCTGGGAGGGGTTTGGTGCATTCATCAAATAATTATTTCTGAGATCCAGTGTCAGGTTTTTAATACGGCCCGGTCTCCAAAATACTTCATTGGGTATCTCTTCTATACTGGTGTTATATATCGTAAGCTTTAGAACTTTTGATTGAACTCCCTAGAAGATGGAGAGATTTGGTTGAAATTAATAATATCATTAACTGCTACGTTAAATTTGTATAATGGTCACTTACACTTAAAAGGTACTGAGAGAGATGTCTTAATGGTTTTCCAGTTAATGTAATATTACTCAATTTACACGGTAAATGACCAGTCAATTCTCTGCCTAGATCGATTTGTGTGTTGTCCACGTCTATCAAAAGATTTTCCAAGCCAGCATTATTTGCTAACATTTTAGGGACATTAAAGTCTCTGACGTTGCTATAGGCAGAAATTTTGAGTGTCCGCAAAGCATACATTTTGCTCAAAACGCCATGCTGAAAAATAATTGCAGTCAATTAATATTTCAAAAAGTGTTAACGCACAATAAAAATGAACTACATGAATAAAAAATCGTAACTTAAGATGAAAAGGTAATTAACATTTAAGCAAAATAAAACGAATAATTTCTTACCTCTAAAATGCTTAAACGAAGCCGTGTCACATCAAGGTATTCTAAACGTGGAGACACTCCATATAAACTGGTATTCATGAGGGCTGTTATAGGATTTCCAGATAACGATAGCCATCGGAGATCATTTAAAGAATGCGTCGCCTGTAAAAGTAAGTAGGTAGCAAATAAATTATAAATTAGTGATAAAATCTCTTCGTAATTTAATGCATGGAGCGTTGATTTTACGCCGAATTTCGCAAATAATTAATTTCGCGACAAAATTTATTAGTTTCTAATATTATACGATGATACATAAAAACATACCACTGGTACTTTAGTGAAATCGTTATATGAAAGATCTAGAACTCGTAGTCGAGTTAAATTGCTTGTAGTATCGGGCAGAATCGATGGAAGATTGTTATATGATACGTCCAAGCTCTTCAATTTTGGCAGTGGCATTGATGGTAACTGAAATCATCAAAAATAATGTTTATTAATCCAAGTGAAAAAAGTAACATCATGCCAATAATCCACAAAGACGTAGGTAGAGTAATGCATTTGATTTCTGAATTTTACCAGTTACGTTAACATCCTAGCATGGTATAGATGGTGAGTCTATTGCCACACACCGGGCAAAAATCCAAACTCTGAGCTGTTACTAGAAATAGCAACTAGATAATCAAATCTTACTAAATAAAAATCTAATGGTACTCAACCCGGGAATTGAACCCGGGACCTCTTGATCAGCGCTTACATTTGCAGCCACTTGTACCAACGAGGTAACGATATAAGTAATTTTTTTGTAAACTGTTAGATTCCATCGATTTATACAATCTTGTTACAAAGATAGATATAATTTCTACGTATAAGCGAGAGGATTTAGAGTATTATTGCAACTCGACTTACAGACATAAGGCTGACGTTTTTCAATCCTAAATGGGTTAATCTTCTCTCCAAGCCCTTAAAGATGCTATTGCCTCGTTCACCGTTATTGAATGGAGAGTTGTTACTCAAATCCAGCCAACGGAGTTTTGGCAACGCTGCGAATGATCCGCCTTCAATCCTCACCAAGTGATTATTTGATAAATCCAACGAAGCGAGCGACTACAAATTTAAATAGGATCAAATGTAGAATCAATTCATTAAAGCTTTAAACGAATATACTAGTATAATAGAAAAGTTGAAAGATTTAAATTATATGTACATACAATGATGATAGGCAATTTTCAAATAAATCACTAGTTTATACAAAGACAGGAGAAAAATAATAAAGAACATTATTAGAATGAAGTATAATACAAATAATACTAAAAGTAAATGCAAACAGGATAACGCGTGCTTCTTAGCAGAATGTACATGATGCATTTAGATCAACTATAAGAAAAAAAAATGTGTGATATTCAACCAAGCATTATTGTTTTAGAAAGGAATAATTAATTTGGGTCACTTAATTAATAAAAGAATACAATGAAGAAAAATATTGCAAAAGCGACAAACTTAATGAAGCGTCTAATAAAGTCTTGTTAAGAAATCCGTTTGCATCATCTACGACTTCTAAGATTCGAAGGATGGTCTACCTTGTACAGAATATTCTGCGGGTATTGTTTTTTTTGGTGGAACACTCTGGTGTGATCTCGTCTAGCGGTGTGGTACATGTACTCATCGCTGTAGTCGGGGTCCTCGGGCCAGTACTCTCCCAATTCGGGGTTCTGGCAACACATGCAGGGACGGGAACTGTTAGCTTAACTACCACACTAGCTCTACAATTTTGGTTAGTCCAATCAAAAGGTTTAATGCTTTCAAATGACTAATATCTCCTGTGCAAGTGATACTGATTACGTTATCGGCAAAGTAATAGAAATTTAAACATTAACAAGAAGTTCGCGACGCTTTTCTGTGATAGTAAACAGATTTACTAATAAATAGATTAATATTTAGGAGATATTTATTTTCTTTTACATGAATAATGTAATGTTTAAACTTTATCATCTAATATCAATGCACAGAGAATATTAGTACCATAAAATCCAATCACAACAATACATCGTCAATTCAAATATAATGTCCTTATATTAAACAATATTACAATATAAATATTTACAATATAGACCATACAAATACAATCTCTATAACCGATACAAGCGTTTAGTAGTTAAAATTCCTTCATGACGTATATATAAAAATAGTCACAAATAACACCAAAGAACTTACCCTGTAACGTTGTACAAAATCAGCAATGGAAATAGCTGGAATAGTGTTTCCACTAAGATTAAGTTCGACAAGATTACTAGCCGCGGCCGCTGATAAGGCACTTGTTGGTATTCTAGATAATTCGTTTTCAGAAAAATCTAGACTGAAATTAGACAAACAACGATTTCTTAGACAAAATAAACATCTATCTAAAAATTTTATTTAAGTACAAATTTTACTATTTTCCTCGAGATTGAAGTTTTTGTACTGTTAAATATTTTTTCCATATTACCTTTCCAAAGCCGGAGATGGTATCAAATTGTCAGCTACGTTCTTCAACCGATTATGTGAAAGATCAACAAACGTAAGAGCTTGCATGTCGTGGAATACTTGAACTGGTAAATCGATCAAATTGTTGTGGGACAAATTAATTATCTGGAATATAAGTATTCATTTAGGCAGTTCATATTATATTAGTAAACATTTATAAAATCACCTATTATTAAGGAAACATACTCTTTGTTGGCTTACATCTTACCTGTAAATTTCTAACTTTTTTGAAGCAGTCATATTCCATGTGAAATATTTGATTGTGGGATAAGTCTAAGTATTGCAGCATTAGCATAGACCCAAATACCTCCCTTGTAATATTTCTTAAGTAATTATGAGATAGGTGTAGCTCGGATAAAGTTAAATCAGCATGTCTAAAATTGTAATATTACATAATATTATTTAAGGAATTTCAGTATTTACTCCAAGAAAACTTGTTCACAAATAAGAAAATCAATAATAAATTCTTTACCAACCTGAAATAGTACGGCGCAATATAAGAAATATTATTATGAGAGAAATCCAAAACTCTAATATTCACTGAAACTGTTCCAAGGCCTGAAAGAAAAAAGTGTACGACAAATATATGCAAGGCTTTTTGGTTTCAACACAGTATGTAATTTAAAACTTATGAATATAAGGAAATATGCATATCCACAACATAAAACATAACATTAGTAAGACAACATTGAAAGGAGGAAAGCAGCAAATAAATAATATAAGAAAAGTAATGTAGATACTTACTTATAGTTGTAGCTTTAAAAAGAAAAGAAAAAATGAAAAATAATAGAGAAGATACAAAAGAAAGTAAATAAAAAATGGCAAATAAAGTATAGAAGGAAAACAAATTTAATAAATATTAATTTTGGAAAGGAACCTTACTTTGAGCTTTTGGTGGCGGATAAAAGTTCGAAGTGAAGAAACTAGGTGCATTTGAATCTGTCAGCGCTGTAATTCTATTGTAAGATACGTTGACTTTTAGTGCTGTAGCAGATCCCACTTGGTCAAATATAGAGAATTTAAATGTCTCCAGTCGGTTGAATGATATATCAAGTCTGAAACATAATTCAAATATAACTTATGAATGTATGAAATAGGAAAACATTTTTAATGAAGGCATCAGGAAAATAATCTTCAATCGTTGTTTTCTACATGATTAAAATTTTATAAATAAAATTTCTGCATTTCGATTATTATTTAAATAATGTTTGTAAAAATACTTACTCTTTAAGGGCTGGCAAATTTTGAAAGGCTTCCTCACTGATCTCATCGATTCTGTTCCCTCTAAGTTTAATAATTTTTAAGTTATCAAGACTGGTGAAAGCTCTTCGCTGAATGAACTGTATTAAATTATCCTCGATCATAATCTCTTGTAGTTCTATTAAGTCTACAAAAGTGTGCATAACGATTTGGTTCATTTTGTTCAAGGAAAGGCTAACCGTTTCTAGTTGTTTGTGAATGTCGCCCTGAAATTTTGTTTATCATAATTAGTTTTATGGTTATGGCACGTGGTTTATCCTTTCTTTCTTTATTCAATACTATGAATTAGATATGATTTATTTGAACTTTTCTTACCTGAAGAGTTCCTTTAGAAAAGTGATCAATTAGATTGTCCTGCAGATTCAACATCTTCAACTTGGAGAGGAAATGGAACGATGTATCTGGTACATTCTTTAGTCTGTTATTGCTAAGATCTAGATAATTCAATTCTATTAACGCCTTCAACGGTTCGAAGGGGAGAATTTTTACGTCGTCAGTTAAGCCGTTTGCCATTTTCAAAGTCGTCAAGCTGTGCAACTAGAATTAATATGTTCCTTTGTATTAGCATTGCTACGTTAAGGTTTTGCAAAACAACAGTAATGTTTTTCGATATATAAAATTAAATCAGCAGTATGTCTTATAGGTTTAGACAAGATTCAAATAAAAACAAAGCGCATACACAATTTTTTGTTAATCATAATTAGCATTAATTAATTTTAGATGATAATAAAAATGTAATGTAACATAAAAATTATATTTTTTACAATGGCTACAAAATATCTTATAAGTTATAAAAAAAATGATATTGATTTATCAATTGAATATTATAACGATTCTTACCTCGGCAAAAGCAAAAGGGTCTATGAATTCAATATTATTTTCAGATAGATCTAACGTTTTAATTGTTCTAACGTGTTGGAAAGCACTTGCTTCTATACGAAGCACAGTACTACCGAATATTTTCAAATCTTCTAATTCCACTCCATAATCAAGAAAGTCTTCCGCGGTGATACTCCTCCTTAACAATTTGCTGATTCCCAAGTATCGTAAAGAACGCATCCTGTAATGTAATACAAAAATAGTTACAGTTCAGTTCTAATAAATATTTTTATCTGCTTGTTAAAACTTTTACCGATACTTAATTAGATGTTTACTATTAACATTTAACTATATCTTTATTAATACGTAATTCATACGTTAAAATTAAATGTTTATGTGAAATAAACGAACAGAAAGTGAGTGTGCAATCTCCTTGAGGTTATAGTTAAAATCAAAAATGCATTTAGTACCAAACATAAGGTGGGGGGTGTTACTTCTGAGTTTTTGGCTGTATAGTTTCTCATCATATTGCTGGATGTCATCACATCAAATCACTATATTTTTCGATGAAAAAGTCAATATCTTAGACTGCGCGATTGGCCCGTTGGTGCAGTGGTTAGCAAACTTGAATGTTTCTCCGGGGGTCGTGGGTTCGCTTGCCACCAAGAATAAATGTAAATAAAAAACATCTTTAATTACAGTATATAATACTTACTTCCTTATGTCTTGTAAAGACATCTCCATTGAAGAAGAGCCACTGATGTCGAGGTAAAACAGTTTGTACTGGAAATTGTTGAACGACGTGACAGAATACTCGGAAGGAATCGTAGAGGTCAGCAGGTTTGTATCCACCTGAAGATATTCAAATAAAAGATGCCATTACTTCGAGTATTATCGTATCACTTTTGCTTTTTAAGTATTAGGTACCAAAGTTTTAATCATAAGGTACCAGATGTACGGATAAAGGTAAAAAAATAAAAAAAAATCCTAGGTCGTTTGATTATGAGTCTTCTCTGAAGTTATCGCGTTCCAGCCCTTTTGTACAGATTGTCCGTCCTTCTGCTCAGGGCGCAACCAGTGCCCCTTTTGTTAGGTCAAGGTATTCAATAGTTTTTAGCTCAATGTAATATCCGTTGCACTTGAGATTGGTCGGCGTGACGCAGAACGAAGCAGCGGGTGCCATATTCAAATATAGACAAAATTACATCAAATTATAACTCAAACGAGTGTCATCGCCAGATAAAATATGTTCAATTAAAAATATTAGCCATTTTAAAATGTG
>DWDU01000919.1:0-16286 GCA_018245575.1 Jemadia suekentonmiller | reverse complement strand
TTATTCAGTAATGTAATATTATTATCAAATATAATTTGCATATTAAAACGACTCTTTTTATTTTTCGTCGAAATAACTATTCGCCATTGTATGTTGTCTTAAAGCAAATGATTGTCTTAAGCGTAGGTGTCAAGTAATCGCTAACAAAACGAGCTTTACACCACGACTGACTCGTACCATCTTTTTTTCAACATAAGTCGATCGTATTTTATTTATTTTTGTTTTATCCGGCAAGAACGAAACGATTCGGCTATGAACATCCTACCGAGGTCGCTCCGTCTTCCGTACATATATAGCGTAGTACTTTTCTAAATATGCGTGGACGTCTCAGAAGTACTCAGGACGCATATACACTTTCTATTAGGAGACATCGAACCCAAGTCAAACATATGACAAAAAAATGTGTTTTTTTTTTCATTTAAAATAATTAAATATAGTGCCATATTTCATTGAAAAATTTGATTTACCTATTTTGTAACTTACTGCGCTTCATATCTGTGAGTTTAATGTTAAACAAGAAAACCTTTACCTTTACCTTTACCTTAGAGCTACAATTACGTAAGACCGATAGAAGGCGTGAATAAGAACTGAATAAATTAACTAGCTCGTTGGTTGTGTCGGTTGCAAGCGGGATTGCCGATCAGTAGGCTCTAGGTTCAAATCCAGGGTCAAGTACTACTGGATTTTTCTAATTTACACTTTCTATTTGTGACTCAGGGACTGGAATGTGTCTGAGGTTTGAAAATATGTTCAATATTTATACTATAGTGAGACATAAATATAACTGGTGAAACGTGGCAGTGTACTGCACTCCTTTACCTCTTTGGATATTACGGTCGTGATGCTACGTAATTAACAGGGATAAAAAGAAGATTGAATTGTTTTAATAAATAATGGAAAATCCGAATCGGTCTAGTTAAAAATAGGTCATTCAGTTAGTTATCTGTCCGAATGATTTTTTAAGGGGTTCAAACATTATACAAAAAGTGTCAATGTCAATTAATCCAAATGATGATGTTTTATAAGAAAAACTATATACTCAGTTCTCAGTCATTATGTTTTTATTACTATTTTCGTGATCCTTTTAAGGCCAATCTCATTACATGAAACATTCAGACATCTGTTACAAATAGGTGATTGTAACAATCTAGCTTAAACACTATAGAAATCGAGGCTTAAATATAAGACCGATTACTCCAAGGATAATTTAAAAATAATGTCAAAAAGCAGCAAAATAATATTACAAAAAGTTATAAAAAATAAAATCTCAATGTCTTTTTAGGGTGTAAAAATAAATCTCAAATAATAAGAATAGATAAAATTAAAATGCTCAATAACAATTAGTTCTTAAATCTATGCCTATTTATATATAAAATAAAAATAAAAATCGAAAACACAAGCAATGAGAACATGAAAGAACATTTACACATCCATTGAGTAAATTAAGATTACTATTATGTCTTCTGTAAATAATATATGTAGTCACCTAATGATAACGAACAAGAGATCACAGGATCAATCCTTACGAAGCATTAGATATATCTAGGAATGGAAACAGTCAGTTAAGGTTGTTGGAAAATATTATGATATTTCTTTACACATTAATGTTATTTACATCAGTCAAATTCGAGTCTTTGACGAGTTGTCTTTGACTTCAAAAAGTTTCTTCACAAAGAAGACTTGTAGAGTGCCCGTTGCAGCAATAGTGATGATCTGAATGAGTGACCACCTGAAACCGGAGAGAGATATATATATTTATAATTGTAATTTTGTTGACATATAATATTAACTATTAAATTTAAAATATTAGGCTCAACTGAGACCCTATTGTCCACTAACTTTAATCCCTGTTTTAATACTTTTAATTATTTTTTGACCATCAGTAGTAGCAACTACAGTCTACCTGCATCATGAAGTAAAGCTCGTAATAGTAGTATAAAGAGAAAATGTCGTGAAACATATTATCTGTTTAGTTTAAAAGTTATTAACAACAATTAACCACAACCATTAACAACAATTCATCTCAGAAATGCCGAATCTAATATATACCTTAGAATGTAAGTATTGTTGCTTTGCAACAGGTTGTAGTCACGAGATTCCCGGGCTCTAGAATGATACTGGTACTGAAGTATGTCATTGATGTTGCGCTCCACAAACTGTATAGAGTTCTATAACAAATCATTAAATATTAGTATCTTAGGTCATCTCATGCAATTACAAAATTGGCTGATCACAGTGTCTATGTTATGGTCACTACAATGCTGATAAGCTATGTACATGCTAACTATATATTTATATAGACAATTCTGTTACAAACTGCTTATCGCACTAATACTAATTGTTCGGAGTGGAAATTGAACTTACTACCCTGGCTCAGCAACCAGGTTCACAAACCACTCAACCAACAGGCTAGACAAATTATGCAAATTAAATGTGAAGTAACTTGTTGTCTTATTGAAACAGTCATGTCCAACAGATTTGCAATGTAAGCACACAAATGAGGTCAAATCATTTCATTGCAGATTTCATTTCACCTTAAATAATGAACCAAGCGCATAGTTGTCATTGTTAGTCAATTTGCAGAAGTCATCAATCATTATTGAGGACAAACTGCTTGATAATTTGAAAACAACAAAAAAAGTTAACTTTTTATATGAAAACCTATAATTCTCAAAGAGATAGGCAGATCCGTGTAGTACATGTTCATGTTTCATGGGGTGAATATACTATTGCCATATATAGGACACAAATTCAGGCTCCGGGCCTCAACAATAATTTTCTATGAGAAAATCTAAGTTAGTAAAATCCAATAGAACACAACCTGGTATTCAAATTCAGTACCTCTTAATTACCAGTTATGCTTGGAGCAACTCAACTGACAAGATTGTTTAATTTTCAATCATTATATTATTTAGGGAAGTAAGCTAATATAAAAATCACAATAACAAAGTAATTTATTAAACAATCTGATAATCCATATTAATTTTGTAGAGATAAGAATATGATTACATTACTTATATGTCATATCTCACACACAGCTATATTAAATTGTTTCTATGAACTCAAACTTTTATAAGAGAGAAGATAATAATAATTGAGATTCAAATGTAAATACCTGTAAATGAGTGGACACAACAGATATTATGACAAAGATGTGTATGTAATGTATTATGTATATAAAAAATGCTGGTCGGATTTTCAAATAAAATGTGTACCATGTGAATATTGGACTTACTGTAAAATTCTTAATATTCATATCCAGCTCCTCAACCTCCTTAGCGTACTTTTCCCACATATCGTATCTGATTACGGAGAGGTATAAGTTGACGAGTTTTCCGGCGAAGCGAGAGAACTGATTGTCGATACACACAGCATAGTAACCGCCGGTGCTGGTTTGGTCCGCGTACTCCGCGCTCTGCCGCCACTCGTATGGATGCACTATCTTACCATTCGGGTGTCGCACAGCGAACCCACACATTCCATCACCGCCTTTCAACACCTACAATTTTAAAATACAATAAAACGCATAAAAAGTTATACTTGTCTGAAATTAAGTCTGTAACACCCGAGTGAGACAACTGAAGTATTTATTAAGTAAGTTATAACGTCGAAAGCGAGTTAATTACCTGATAGCTGGCGTAAAACGTAGCGCCCGGTTGCACATATTGGAAATAGCAGTCTTCTTTGCCGGCATCAATATGAACTTTATAGTCCATAGTGACAGCGGGTAGGTTTTCGTACCATGGTGCTTCCGACGCCGACGAAGCATCTCCGACAAGTGATAATATTGTAAATAAAAGGGTTAACACAATAAACATATGCCACGTCCGTTGGGCCATTTTTAGTTGTTTTAGTGAATGTTTGACGTTGACGTGTGCGGACAACTGCACTTACGTCAAAAAAGTGAAAGTTTAAGTTTAATTCTAGATTAAATAAATAAATAAAGTAAAATGAATGAAATAATTTACTAAAAATTTATATCTATGTGTTTCATTATTTTACGTGCACGTTTCAGAAATCATCAATTATAAACTTTAATTAGCGAGAAATTAAGTAGTTTCAGCGTCCATTTCATATTCCTGTAAATGTCAGTAATGTCAGTCAGCTGTCTTATTAAAAAGATTTAAGATGGGGATGGTATGTTAGGCTAAATATTAAATAACCTCAAGGACTCATATCGATTTGTTATTTTACACATGCACAACTGGAAGTTTGTTTTAATCACTTAAAATATAATGAAAGCTAGGTATTTCACTGTATTTTCGTATATAGGTACCAAGTTTAGGTTTGAACCATACATTTTTCTTATATTATTCTAATAGAATGCTCTTCAATAAATTTCATCAAATATTTCGTTTGTCCCCTAGATCTTCGGAAAAGATATGGCTTAAAGAAGGAAGCACACATCCTGATCCTGAAAGTGTCCAGGGTATGATGGAAATAGCTTTAACTAGGATAAGACCAGTCAATGTTCCTGCTGTTCATCTATCAAGCCGGTAATTAAATATTTGAAAATTTATGTATGGAATGGACTCGAAACTACATACCTATAGACTAATTAGTAATAGTAATAATCCAAACCTAAATTTAGACTGATGGATCCAAAAGCAGAGAACAATGGTTTAAAAATTTATTCTCAAAAAAAAAGTCATCATTGTCACTTACATGAGAACATAACAATTAACAATAATCAGTTATTCCTATGTGTGGATTGGGGAAGGCCTATATCCAACAGTGAATGTCTGTAAGCTTTAATGTTGGTGATGAAGTTAGGAACAATTATCAAGAGCATATCAATTTAGATAGACATAACATCACACCTGCAATCCTCACACCTGGTAGGCAGAGGAGTGTAATACATTCCCATTATTCAACCAGTTACATTTACATCCCACTATGGAATAGGTGGTAAGCCTTTTGCCATATACCATATCACAATTGAACAACTATATATATTGTAATAACTATTCTGAAAATAAAACATAATAATGTTTGTCTTGGTTTCCCCCCATCCCTTGCAGCACAGATGGTGGTGTCCATGCACTAAATTCTAGTGCACACTTTGATCTCGAATCCAGAGGTAATTTTGCATATGACCCAGACACAGTAGTTTCCTCTTTGAATATATTTTTTAACAGAACAAATACTCCCATATTGATAAAAAGCTGTCAAAGAGTTTCTGATCAGTTCCACGCAAGATTTCAAGCATTATCCAGAACATATTTGTATAGGTAAGTTTGAAATTAATATTTTAATCCATATTCTTAATTGACATCATCATCAGCCTATTGACATCCACTAATATTTCTTCTTAATAATATTTGGCGATATTATGAAATAACTCCTATGAGGCCATCTGATCACAAACTTGTTAGACTATACAATGATTTCCAGCAATGATTTAGCTCACTGGTATGCTATACAATGATTTGCTGTGTTTAGGCAGATCGCGCCATATCGCGATCTGCCAGCGCCGAGTTTAGTCACCTCTTACGGTAACCTGCATCCCAGCACGGAGTAGGGAATGTTTCTTACTGTGCCCTGATTTACAAATAATTCTTACAATGTTTAAATATTTTTGCCAACTTGTACTAACTACTGCTTGTAAAAAAAGCTGAAACTGAATGCACCATAGAAGGAATTTTTAACAGTATACTGAATGGGAACAATAATGAAGGCCCATGTACTGTTACCTCCTCCAATCCTGTTGAGGTACATTGTAATATATATTCATATATATTCATATAAAAAGTGAATTTCACAGTGAAACGATTTTCTTCATCATTTTTTATTGGAACGGTCCAGAAGTGGAATTTCCTGCCTGTGTCTGTTTTCTGAAAGGAAAACCTGGGCCTCTTTAGATTTAATGTGAATAGGCATTTACATCATAGGCCACATTATTCCTTTCCATTAGGTGAGACTGGCCAAATGCTAGCCTATACAATATGAAAAAATAATAATAATCAGTTAATGATTTCAGGTTGGCAGTTCTTAAAAAGGATGTTGTTCGTTCAGAAAAAAATAACCTGGGACAGTTAATTCCTATTGAAGAATTGGAAAAATGTTACTTCACAAGGTAAGAATGACTACACACTGGTAATTTATCTATTTGGAAAACTGTTATATACAAGAAGAGGGAACACTTAATACACACCAATGTTTATAAAAAAGGCATGAATGTAAAAAAA
Source organism: Jemadia suekentonmiller (assembly GCA_018245575.1). Lineage (NCBI taxonomy): Eukaryota > Metazoa > Arthropoda > Insecta > Lepidoptera > Hesperiidae > Jemadia > Jemadia suekentonmiller. Next base: position 10,098 of record DWDU01000919.1, on the reverse strand, counting down.
AGTACAATGGATTTGTAAGTGTTGATATATTTGGTACTAGCTGCTATCTGACTATTGCTTAAGGCTGCTGCTGTGCAGAGAAACAATAGTCACATCAATAACCACAAGCGCTTGACTGTGCTTGCAGTCTTAATGTGCAATCTGTGCAAATTAATAGAATTGGAGTGTCTGTTTTACATCTGTACTGCTTTTTACATTTTTGTATATGTTGACTGCCTTGTTGGTTGTGTTGGTTTGGGTTGGTTGGTTCTGGGTTCAATTCACAGGTCAGGGACATTCAAAATTTTCTAGTAGTAGCTTGGAGTCTGGATATGTGCCCAATGTATGTTAATAGTCTCACCGCTATTTCATAGCGAGACATAAACATAACTGGTGAAACGTGTCCTCTGCTTACCTCTTCGGAGATTATGGCGTGATATTTTTGTCTGTCTCTCTGTCTGTTACTTCCGGCCAGTCTCTAGAATGGCTGGACAGATTTTGACGTGACTTTTACTAGCAGATAGCTGATGTACTAAGGAGTAACTGTCATTATAGTAAAGAAATAAATCTATCCATACATGTATTTGTAAATCACCACCTGTTCCTTAGTGGGATATAGATGTAACTCGTGATATGTGGGAGTGTATTACACTACTCTGCCGACCTCTTCGAGGATCACAGGCGTGATGTTGATTGATGAGGCGTGTCTACGAATTGTATTTGCTCCATTATATCAAGTGTTTCAGAGTCATTTCAATGTTCTTTTCGTTAATTCCAGAGTTCAAAACTTCGACATAGAAAAGTTCAAAGAGGGAACTACGTATTTCGTCGGCTATCACGACTTTACCACATTTAAGAAGTTCGACAAGCTGACTCAACACAAGCAAAACCGCCGCACCATTCTGTGTATAGATGTGCGGCCAGGCAGGCCAATGTTCTCCAGCTACTCAGAGAGGAATCACGACAGCCAGTTTGATTACTGGGACATTGAAATTAAAGGAAGGTCCTTTGTTCATAACCAAGTAGGTGTTTGCCAATCCACAGTTATCTAAGGAATGTAAGAAAATATTTGTTATACTGGAACAGTCTGTGGATGTTATGTGATGTATGTCATTAAGTGTTTTATTACCAGTGGAAATCACAGCTAAAGTGTCCTGAAAATTATGACCTTACAAAATGTAAATTCAGCTGTCATAACACTGTCCTGTACACCTTTGTAAGTGATTGTCGTTATAACGGTTTAGTCGAAGCGACTGTATTCTCTGGCTAGAGTTGCTATTATCCAGGTTTGCTCGCACACTCTTAGCACTTAAACCCACATAAACATGCACTGGCCAGTGTACAGTAGCACTTCTACATTTTGTATTACCAAAACTTACACAAGCAGAAAACTTCAATCACAAATAGATTCTGTATATTCTGTCCTGTACTTGTTGGTACTTTATCAGTGTTTATCTATTGGGTATATGCCGTATCGTAATTATACTTTGTTATCGAGAGTTTATTGCCGTTCACTTGAGGTGGTTCTCTTTTATGTTTTCATGAAATGAAAGTGTTTTAAATGTCTTTCTTATCGTTACCATTACAGATACGTCGTATGATAGGAACACTGATATCGGTGGCCACCGGTAAATTACCGCCGGAGGAGATCAAGGTGATGCTACAAATTCCTTCCAAACATTCTTGGCACTCGTTCATATCAAACTGTCCTCCAAGCGGCCTCTACCTCTGCAACGTAGAGTACGACCCCGACGATCTAATATACGATATTGAAAGCGTGGTCACGTGCGAAAAGGACAACTATGCAAAATGAGTTTTCTCAGTGAATTGATGGAAAAAAAGAACAAACTGAAAGTGGCGACAACTGTGGTGACTCGTGTAGACGGTAGGCGGTATGTGGAAGGCAGTGAAGCTGTAGTGGACCCGCAAAGTGCGTACGGTTTCGTGGTGGACACGAAACCGGACGATATTCCCGTCTCGATTATAAAAAGTGTTTACATAGGCTCGCAGGACTGTGCTGTTGATAATGTTTTAAAAGCGTATAATATAAAGCATGTTCTTAGTCTAGGCATAAACGTCAATGTTAGTGATGTGAAACATAAATTCGTGCAAATGTTGGATTTACCGGAAACTGATATAAAACCGGTTTTATCCGAGTGTTTGCGATTTATTCAAGAGGCCGTCGAGATGAATGAGAATGTATTGATACACTGCAACGCTGGCGTATCGCGCACTGCAACGGTCGCCATTGCATACATTATGCACTACGAATTCATGCAATTTAAGGGCGCTTATGATTTAGTCAAAGACAAAAGACCAGCCATTCAACCTAATGCTGGATTTAAAAGGTTTTTACAACATTTGAAGCCTGGAGAAGTAATTTGACTTTTTATAAAAAGTCCTCCACCTCTTCAAAGCAATTCAGTCTATATTACTCTGAAACTCTTTGCCACAGGATATTAAACGAGCACCTAATTTGTGGTCTTAAAAAGCGCGTTTGCGACCACCTCTTCAAAGCAATTGAAGCGAATCATCAATAGTTCCCGTCTTCATTATCATTAAGTACGTTTGTATGTATCTTTATGTGTATGTATGTTTACATCTATGTATATTTACAACTTGTTTTGTTTATACAAATGTTGTATGTACATCCATACAGTGTGCCTGCCCCAACTACTCATAATCACCTGGCTTTGACTGGTAAAAATGCCACTTGGCATTAAGTCCGCACAAGTTAACAACAATAAAGGATAAATAAATAATGCTTCATGTACCATTGGCTGTTTTGCATTCTGCATACCAAGTTTGTTGTTAATAAAAAAACATCCCTGAATTAGTTCAACATCTTTTTATCACTCTCACAAACACCCGAATTTCTCAAGTACCGATTAACTGATCTCCCCCGTTCCCGCCTTTTTTTGTTTCGAACAAATCAAAATAGCCCTACCTCTCCCATAACTCCAAAATTATTAAAAAAACAGCTTACATATATTTGCACATTGGAATCTTTTCTATATTTTATTATAAAATTTGCACAGAATAAGAAACATGAACTAAACTTATAATATGACCCATGTTAATTACTTAAGAGGCAAAGAATAAAATGAAACGGAATAATTTGCAAACATAACTTTATTCTAATAAATAAAATTAAGTACAAGCGCCAATACAATGTGCTGTAACTGTCCGTGGTTTTTAATAACAAGTCATAGTAATTTATAATATATGCATTCTTAACCTATGATACAATGAACACGTGGAAGCGCCATGGCAGGACCTGCTTACATTTCATCACTATGAATGTACATCTATAGTGAACCCTTTGATTTGTCAGTCATATTTCATTCGATAAAACATTGAATTGTACACTACATCACTATGAATAATATGTGCCGAGCATGTCGCGCATTACACAACAAGCTGAAGTTACATAATTTTGTATATTTGTAGCACCCAATTCATAAGTACAATAAATCTAATTTCTATTTTGATTACCTGGCAAGCAACATTACTTTAAGTATTGGACAATTATAATAAAATTCTATATATAAAATTGTTTAGTAAATGACTGCCATTTTATATTCGAAATTAGGGAGAAATATTACTCAAATAATAGATATATCTCAATTTCAAAAATATATGAAGTTGTTTTGAAGTTACGATTGCTGAAAAGAATGTAGGTAGAATTTCTTTTAAACATATAGTACAAATTACAATACTTATCTGGTAATGTTGCTTGTTAATTTACAATATCCTAAGATGAAAGCACAATTACAGGTTTGGCAATGGAAATGTTAATATTACATACAATCCTTACAGCGTCAGCAAGACATGCAGCTTACAGCAGAGCAAAACGTCTAATACAACTATTTCAAATGACACTTGCTTTTTTGACATAGAAGGAATTGTGTCCTATTAGTATTTTCTCAAATACTGGTTGACAAGTGTACAAAGTTAATTAGTTAAACGACGGTGGGTGCTGAGTGTTATCAGATAGTAAAAATGTGTTGAGATGTTTTGCTCATGTCGATATTATAATTTTAAAGTTGTTAAAGCCTATATTGTTATTAGGTTTTCATAGTGTCATTGGTTCATTGAATATGTTGCAACTATATTTTAGATGTCCTACATAATTTTAGATATTCTTTTTTGTATTCAAACTCGTGTTCGTTGTTTTTTTTTCCAAATAATTAATTTAACGTATCAATAAAAAATTGATATTAATGTTATGTTTTCATTATATTGAATATTTAATATAATTTAATTAATAGTCACATTTTATTACATAATCATATTCACTTTGTTTTTTTTATTTTATTATATGTTGTTCACCATATTATGTTAGCTAGGTAAACAGTTTGTAACGTTAAAAAAAAATCTTTTTAATAATATGTGTTAAATAATCAGTGGCCAAAGCAACATATAATTATGGAACAAAAAAGTTTTGTTTTATTGTGACAATATTGACATAAATTGCGTTCTTCATGTGAACTCTTAATTAAAAACTGTTTCATTATAAAATATGTGTATTACTGTAATAATGTTGTGCTGTTTAATAATGTATTATTCAATTGACACAGGTTTTTTTTAATCACAATATAAAAAATTTGAGACCAAAATAATTTCATACAAATTCCCCATATGTTTTGATCAGGGTCATAAAAATCGGAATGTTGTTTTCAAATCACAAAACGACTAATTTTAAATATATATAGTAAAATATGTTCACAAGTGAATAACATTTTAATTTAATAGACAATATCCAAAGATGAGACGGGATTATATAGAGAAAATAGAAAAAAACCGTTTACTCCTCAAAGGCAACTGAAGTATCATAATCTCATGGAAATATTGTTTTAGGATTGGTATTTATAGAAAGATAGCTGCTAAATCAATTATCAATTAAATAATATTCAATTAATTGGCTTATTGCTTAATTATTTTTATAGTCAATAAAACAAAAATATGTTTAATTGACAAGATTAGCTTAGACAATACAAATTGTGTGTTATTACTTTACAGTGTTATTACTTTAGAGTGAATAAAATGTTTTAAAAATCACAACATTATTATGACTCAAAATTAGAATCGTAGGCCATGTGCTAGTTCTTTCAAGTGACTTTGTTGCTAGCCATACAGTCATGTACATCAATCCTGTTACATGCATAGGTACATACAAATAGCAATAAAAAACAATCTCATAGCAAAATAATATTAGTGAGAATAAAAAAAATGAAACCCCTTAAGTACACTCAAAAACATAATAAATGAAGTTAAAATGTAAGAGAAACATTATACTGAATATATGTAGTGTATACTGATAATATCCTATCTCTAGCCCATCACCAGATAATAGAGTCATGACCAGCATTCAGTCTTCAACAACTCAATCTCGTACATACTCGTATGTCAATTATATACACATAATTATTAATTAAAATACACCTACTCCAAATATACATTTCATTATACAGAGTTTTACCCTATAGTTATACATCTAACTTCATATACAAATATCCAACAGTAAATTGATAAAAAAGGACTTACATCATATAATAAACATTGTACTTTATAACCACATATATGCGATCCGACATCTTCATTGACACAATATAACAATTACTTGTTAAGTGTCTTTTCTAATTACAAAAATTAGTACTTACAAATAGATCCTTCAAAATAAATATATCAAAAAAAAACATCTTAGTGTCTACATCAATAATATCTGAAATAAGTTCACAACTTAACAGTACTTATCACAATGTAACAAAAGGCACTTGTTTATTTAAACTACTCGTTATAATAATAACATAATCGAAAAATGCAATATATATTATTTAATAAAAAATACATTAACTACATCAAAATCGACTAATGTAAATATAGCATGAATGTTAATAAATAGTGAGTCAATTAAAAAATATGTCATTTCTAATGCAGTCTTGATATCCAGAAATGTACATATTTATTTAATCGCGTCATATTCGTGAAGTGGTGACTGTCGGACTGGCTACATCGCGTCCCTGTACCGATGGCAAGTGTGAGTGGCTCGTGCTACTCCTGGACCGTCAGTTATAACCACACGAGACAATAGAAATTAGATGGAACCAAAAGGTACAAATATGGGGTTACAGATAAGTTATTGGAACACAGTACGAAAACAAACGAAGAACAAAGAGCTGGACTATACTAGGTATAAGACACAGAAGATTGTTAGTGCAAATACAGAGACATACACACACAAATGTTAAAAACCCAGCCATCTCCTGCTGCACCACCCGCCCGACGTAGCTAACAAATCAATTAATTTATTATCATTCAGCAACGAAATTTCTAACATGTCTGACCACCACTGCCTTGCCAAGAGCATACAAATAAGAAAATAATTCAACAACACATATGTTTGAGTCGACCAGCTTTATTAGAACTGTTCCTTTGAGTTATTAGAATGGCACGAAAAATGTATTCCACAGTTGTTACGAGCATTTAATTTTCTTTACGAGTATGAAGAGGGTGACGCATGTGGAAGGAGCTCATCAGGTCTGCAAAGGTAGAGATATTCGGCACTCGGCTGTGTCTGCGTACCTCGGAAATGTGACTTGTGTCGGAAATCGTGAACTTTCAAGAGAGCTTCTCGTAATAGGGTTATACTAAACATAGTTTAATTCTACTCATAGAAGAAGACAAGTCTGTGCGCCCGCCACTAAGACAACCCCTTTTGTTATAGCACTGCAGTACCAGGGATTACAGTTTTAATAGAAATCCTGCGTACAGAGGAGACATTTGGCTCTGATAAAAGGCCGATGGGCGCGTCGAAATATCTGTCAGAACTTGGCACGAACTGAACGCACCATAATTCATATATTCGTTGGCCAAAAGCTTAGTGAAACGCGCGAAACTTAAATTTATGATGTCCTCATCAATGTATGAAATTTTCTGTACTTCGAATTTGTCTCTCTAGTGTATTACGTAACGCACTTATAAATGTATTTTGAAGGAGAACATTTTTCACCAACAACTATTAACTGTGTGGACCTTAAGCATGTTCTCTAAATGAATATACATATTTATAAGCCATAACAAATCGTTAACTGTTCAGATCCTATGTTAGAACAATTTGGTAGTAAACTAAACTCCACTAATATGTATATTGTTAGTAATGAAATAAACTAAGAAATAAATGTATTTGCTTTTTCTATATAACGTTGGTGTGACTTCTGACTTGGAGCTTGGAGCGGACGTCGCGAATTTAAATACACCATAGACAATGGTTTAGGAGTATTGTTGTAGCAAGTTACGAGAAAGCCTTAAGAAATATTTTTGTGAACACGAAACACGACGTTTTTAATATCTAGTGCATTACTACGGATATTTAAGCTTCAAGCTCTATAGACTGACCAAGCCGGACGGATATCATAAGGAAGTTTGTATACCATAGATAATATGTAACTTTTCTATAGGCCATAGACAATTTATTGGACGACAATTCATTCGCGATCAATGTACCGAATTTTTTAGGAAAAAAAAAACTTGTCTTTTAATTTATGGAATATAGCACCAGTAAATGGATATATAGCAAAAAATATCAAGGCACAAAAACTCATACAGATGCTACTGCGAACTTCACCGGCATCCCTGCTTCCTGTAGTGTAGTACTCATCGCGTCCCGCAGCGAGCCCGTGCGCGTTCAGAAGCTCTTCAGCGTGAGCCCCCTGGCCGGCAGGCTGTTGGCCTTGGCCGGGGCGTCCCGTGCCTGCGAGTGCGCCACGGCGATGCTGAGGCACTGCACCCACTGCTCCGCGTTCTTGCCATCCTTGGGCTTGAGGATGAGCGTCTGGTCGCCCGTGAAGATCTCGAACGCCTTGGGAATGTTCCGCGCGCCGCGAGACACCTTCACCGAACGGATCTGGTTGATGTCTATGCTCTCGCCACCGCTCTGCGATTATGAAATGTTTTTTATTAAAAAAAAAATTAGCTTCGCTCCTCTTTTAAATTTTCTATAATAAGCTATGACAGAATACGCTAGGAAGCGGCTTGTACTTACGGATCCTTTACAGGAGAGGTGCGCGCCGGACAGCGTGAAGTATCGAGTCCGCCAGCGGCGGAAGAGCCGCCAGCGGCCCTTCTTCTCCTTGAGCTGGCCCTCGATGACGGGCTGTCCGTCAGCGGCCAGGAAGCCCACGGCACGCTCGGGGTGGTTGCACAGGAAGCAGCCCCACGTGGCGTGCGTGGGCGGCGCCTCCGTGGCGTTCACCTCGAACACGTCGAAGAAGCCCGCCGCGCGCAGCTCGTTGAGCACCGTCTCCTGCTCCTGCTCGTCCACCCTCTGGTTGTAGGTCGCGCCGAGCGCGCGGGCGCCCTTAACTATTGGTCTCGGCCATTAGTTATTAGTACATGACTGGCTCGTTAGTCCTGTTGGTTGCAGGTGCGACTGCCGAGCGAGAGGTCCTAGGTACAGATCTCGGGTCGAGCACTATTGGATTTCTCTAACTTAGGTTTTCTAGTAGGACGTTCACCATCTACTTCACGGTGGGACGCAAAAGTAACTGGTGAAACGTGGCAGTGTACTACACTCCTCCTACTACTGCAACTTTTTCGGGGATGGTACGGTATCTACATTGGACGACCTTCATAAAACAGAAGAATGCAACCGCATCCAACGGGCCCGGAACCGTAAGGAGCGGTGCCGAAAAAGAGAAGACTACGTCTAGCACTGGACTTAAAGCCGACGCAAGAACGAATGGATATCGAATATTATGAAAAAGCGAGACGACGGGCAGCGACCTTGAGGTTGGGGAAGGCGCTGGTGACGAGCGTGAGGAAGGTCTTGTTCTCGCACTTGAGGATGTCCCAGCAGTGCTTGAGCGAGGCCACGGTGGGGTCGCGCGAGGAGAGCGCGGCGGCGTGGCGCGCCTGCAGCGCCAGGAACATGAGGTGGATCCAGACGCGCGGCGCGCGCGTGCGCAGCGAGAAGGCGGCGCGCGCGTACAGGCAGTGCGCGCCGCGGCGCCCGCACGCGAACACCAGCCGCGCCTGCTTCTTGGAGCGCCGCTCTGCGCCGGCCGCTCGGCTCTAGTCGCGTCGGTGCGACCACCGTCGTACGCCGAGTGCAAACTCCGACCAAACATTGCCACGCAAGTAGTAGGCTATGGTGCGTGTTGCACGTGCTCGTTTTCAAAATTTAATTTAAAAGTAATTGAAAATTATTTTAAAACACAAACAAAATGCAATCGTCCAATGAAACGTAAATTAACCCAATATTGTTCTACGCCGTTTGTCATTGTTTCCAAAAGCATATGATAATTAGACATTGTATACACAAACAAAATTATGAAAGAAAAAAAAAACATTGAACCTTATTTGGCTACTTCCACACCGCGCTGTGTTATAAATCTTAGAAATTTGTACATAATAGCAATAGTGGCAAACAGTATTGACCGCTCACCCTCGATGGTGCACTTGGCCGGCGGCGGGATCCTCAGCGACACGTTGTCCATGTACGCCTTGATCTTGTCCAGGTGCTTCTCGCAGAAGTGCTGCACCGTGTCCCGCATCGGGTACGGCTCGAACACGCTGATGCGGTGGTTCGAGTTGGAGTTGTTATTCGAATTGGAGTTAGTCGAGTTGGAGCTCGCGTTGATCATCGTCACGCTGGTGTTGTTCGCCCGCCGCGACGTGACCGTGACGGGCCCCGAGATGGACACGGGGCCGGGGCCGGGGCCGGGGCCGGGGCCGGGGCCGGGGCCGGGGCCGGGGCCGGGGCCGGACGCGGCCGGGCCGGCGGCGGGCGTGCTGACGGACACCAGCCCCAGCGCGGTGCTGGCGTGCTGCACGGACACCGCGCCGCCCGCGCACAGCCCGTCCGACGACTTGCCCGGCGCCAGGCTCACGGCGACGGACTGCGCCTGCAGCGGCGCCGGCGCGCAGCTCGCGACGACACCAACGGTCTGCTGGCCGCAATTTTGCATTTCTGGTACAATAATTCGTTGACTGCCTCGTTGGTCTTGTTGGTTGCAAGTGCGACTGCCACTCGAGAGGTCCCGGGTTCGATTCCCGGGTCGGGCACTACTAAAATTTTCTAATTTAGATTTTTTAGTAGTGGCTCGGAGTCTGGATATG
>DWDU01000918.1:0-16287 GCA_018245575.1 Jemadia suekentonmiller | reverse complement strand
TCAAAATTAAAAATATAAAATAAAATAATTAACGATAACAAAAATTCATTGTACTAATTAAAAATAAATCATTACAACTAGTCAAAAATATTAATCTAGATTACATTAAATTGATTGCAAAATAGTTATACATATATAGTTTTCACGGCCGTACACCTCACTATGCTTACGCCCTTACGCCCTTACGCCCTAACTAAGACGAGAACCAAACCCACCTCCAGGCGGACGGCCAGCGCGTCCACGTCGCCGACGTCCACGCCGCCCTGATGGTGGAACAGGATGGTGTCGGAGCGCCGCCCCGACTGGATGCACAGGTACATCTCCTCGTTCTGATGAGACAGGTTATAAGATAAATTAACATATTATCGCCTCCAGGCAACTTCTCGCCAGCACCGAGGGTCGGCTGGGAAATAATGCAATTGTGCTTTAAGTAGGCCTTTCGCAAAATCTGTATATTTTTTTGTTATAATGAAGTGTTCATAATTATAAAAAAAAATTCAGTATACACATTTTTATATGTCACTAATATTAGATTGTATTGGCGTCTATTTTTCCCGGATTTTTGTATTAATAAAGTACAATTTTATTATCATTTTCGTTTAAGACAAATCCAACCGATTTATTTTTATTCAGAAAACAGTTTATCTTAATATTTTCAATTTTCATTATTAATCATCTTTAACTGCCGTCACAATTCCCAAATTGAAATAGTTCCGAACCGTTTTATATTAACAAAATTGTAAATGACCGCCGGTCATTCCGACGCTAATTCCAATTTCAAATTCAAACATCGAACGTTCCATATTCAAATACGCGCGGGAGAGTCTCACCGGCTCGTGCCTGACGAACGGCTCGACGACGAACCGCCGGAGCCTGCCGACCGCGGCGCCCACGCGCTGCTCCCTGTTCGCGTGCTCCGCGAGCCAGCGGCGCACGTCCGGCGCCGCCTTGTTCACGCCCACCAGCCCCAGCTTGCCGCGCCTCTTGATCAGCTGGTCCGGCTTCACCACCAGTTGCTGCACGCCGCGCATTGTGACGTATGAGACAACTAGCTATTACCATCCCTCTCCAATCTTGCCCATCATCTATCATTTTTCATCTTCTGTGTTATTTTGCAGCAGATGTCAATACTGCTGTGTCGCTGAAGATTACATACATCGTTTTTTGTACTCTCTCTGCTCTTTACGCATAGCGCACTTTTACCCTCTACGTACGTAACATCACGCCTGTAATCCCCGAAGTGGTAGGCAGAGGAGTGTAGTACAATCCCAAGTATCACCACTGACGTTTCCGTCGCGCTATGGAATAGAAGGTGAGCCTGTTGCCATACACCGGGCACATATCCAGACTCAGAGCCGTAACTAGAAAATATAAATTAGAAAAATCCAGTAGTGTCCGTCGCGGGATTCGAACCCAGGACCTGCTGACCGGCAGTCGCGCATGCACCCAACGCGACCAACGAGGCAGTCTATAAAATGCCAACACTTCGGTCCATTATTGATCAACAGTATTTCCGATCTTACCGAGCGTTCGCCTTCAGAATAGTAATTTAACTGATCCGGGTACCTCCTTGCCGAGCCAGGGGTTCTTGCCGACCTCATCCTCCCACACGGTCTCCTGCTCGAACACCGCGAACCGGCAGGGCACCAGCGCGGTGCCCGGCGCTATGTGCCTGGCGACGTACAGAGTGAACCGGAGTGTGGGGACAATGTTGGATATTAATAGAGTTAAAAAGGATGCGAAGACACCCACGTTTCACCAGCTACTTTTACGTCCTACCATGGAATAGGTGGTGAGCCTATTAGCATAAGCCGGGCACGTTTCCAGACTCCGAGTCCGTACTAAAATATGTAATTAGAAATATGTTGGGTTTTTTTTCTACGTAATTAGAAAAATCAAATAGCTCCCGACCCGGGATTTGAACCCAGGAAGTACTTCGCGTACTAATGAAGCAGTCACGACACTAAGTTACATAATAATTATTTTCTTACCTATTAATAAGATCCTTGCCGGCAGTTTCGTATATCGCCTTCGACGACATCGCGACAGATATCCCCTCTTCTCTGTCGCTGTGTATATATATATAAATATATTACAATAGATAAATATATTTATTCCGAGTGTTCACCGCGCGACATAGGGACGCTGTTGTTATCTGAAATTCAATAGTACCCACAAATTCACATAGTTCATTCACATCGATATTACGTTTGAAATGTTTCGACGTCGTACGTCACTTTTAAAATAGCCGAAGTTTATTTTCAAATTCTGTCAATTCAAAATCAAACACTTTATTCAATCTATGGAAATAGATACGCACTTGTGACAGGCGGTCCCACTCTGCCATAACTCATACATGCGTACATTTAATCATTACTGTGCTCTAAAATTGTTTATAATGTACGTATTATAATGTATTTTTAGTCTGATTATATTTTCTATGATTATGTGATTGTCCGTGTTATTAGGTGTAGATTAATTAATTCCTTTTACACTGTATAATTTAGAATAAATTCAATGTTATAATCTTTAATTGCTGTTGTTGGTGCAAGCAGTTCGTGCCTATAATTAGGGTGACACTTATATAATTGTTATATAATGTATATTTCTCAAATATGCTGTGATAGTGTTCGCCCTGTTGGCATGACTATAATAAATAAATAAATAAAAAAGTTTGAAACATAAGAATACCTCTGCATTTTTCGTGCTAGCTTCATTAAAATTTCATTTAGTCAATTCGTATACTACCTTATCGAATCTTCACAGAAAGCAGCACGAAGCTTGGTCAGAAAATAATACAGAACATTTCGATAACACTGCGGCTGTATAAATATAAATGAAGCATAATCGCAATATAGGTACATAATTATGTAAATCCATAAAAACTGGGTTAATCAAACTAACAAGACATTAATAACATAATTGACAATAGCTTAACCTGATGTTTGTTGGAACCATATAATATAACCAGTGAAACGTGAAAGTGTACTGAATACAATTCTCTACCTACCCCTACGGGAAAATGCAGAGGTGATTTTATGTTATGATTGAATTAAATATTCATATTATTACAAATATGTATGTTCAAAGGCAACGCACATTACGTTTAATGAGAATAGAAACTCGATCACGTGTAGAATAAAAGGGTTCTTCAAACAATCCCACACAATTTAATATACAGTGAATGTAATATTGTTAATGCGAATACCATTTTATATTTGTACTTCGTTTAGTATTCAATATTCATATTTATTTTCATACTTAAGCGTTGATTTCAAAGCAACATTCGATAATGTGCTTCCTTCAACTTCAAACATTAATAGTCTAGTAAGACTCTTATTACGAAATAATATTGTGTAAATTATCGAAACGATAAAGTTACTGCTAATATCTCTATCAATGCCTAATAACGTTATATCACGCCTGTTATCTCCGAAGAACTAGCCAGACGAGAGTAGCACCTATACTCGGACGTTTCACCAGTTACGTTTACGTCGCACTATGGAATAGGTGGTGAGCCTATTGCCATACATAGGGCACATATTCAGACTTCGACCTTATAAAAATTTAACGTTAGAAAAGCACAATAGTATCCGACCAGGGAATTGAAACCGGGACCTCTGGATAAGCAGCCGCACCTGCAACCACCCGAGCAACGAAACAGTCAAATCTCTGTCATTGCCAAATAGAAATTGAAACTTGTGCCTACACCTACCAGTATAAAAAACTTAACATTAACTTCAAAAAACTACTGCAGTTACAAAACTTTGTACTTAAATAATAAACACATTTTTAATTAAAATATTACCTGTCAATATACGTTTAATAGGGTTTTTAACACAAAATAACATGATCATTATTAAGCCCATCCAAAAAATGTTCAATCGGCTTCCCTCCTAAACTCAGTCGATGTTAGCCACTCAGCGCACATAATTAATTTAATGGGAAACTCGATACGCAACACAGGAAGATAACGAGATCGGGAAAATACATCATTATATTATCCCATTGACCGAAGATTGAAATGCCGATGTTGATTTCGTGGAAACTTAAGCCCAATTAGGCCCGCGGTTACCTACTTACACGCCCGGGCCCTTCGATTCAGCGGTCTAAGGGCCTGCTTATCAATATAAAATTCATCGCATTGGGAACTTTATGAGGTGAAAGCAGTAAAATCGTTTTTATAACTCACTTCGAACTCGGGCGTGATGGAAATTCTGTCTTTACGACGTATTAAGCATATTTACGGCAGCGAACTACACGTTCGACTGATTAAACAGTCATTTTGGGGTGTGTTCGTATTCGTATCCTGTACGTGGTTAATTGATGACATAAATATTTACTGCCACGTTGGTCGGGTTGGTTGCAAGCGAAACTGTCGATCGGGACGTCCTGGGTTCAAATAAGGGGTGGGGAACGATTGGATTTTTCTACTTTAGATTATCTAGTAGTGGCTCGGATTCGGCTGAGTATTCTACATTCCTCTGTCTACCTCTTCGGGGATTACAGGCGTGATTTTACGTACGTTATTCATATTTGTTTATATTGAGGTATTCGTCATATAAATACGCATACACGGAATATGCGTATTCTTCCGCATACAAAGGAATACCAGACCACGTAGAGTGGGTAGACGCAGTGTTCTTTGTGTGCGTCATAAATGTTTGCGCGTAATAAAGAGAATGTGACGGAAGTATGCTATACACATAGCATCTAAGCATGAGGCCGGTTCCGTGGCAAAAAAGTGTTCATCTGAGTTCATTGCGGCTTTCGATTCACGGTAGCGAGTTTCACTACATCGTCTCACCGGTACGATGACATTGGTCTTCGCTTAGAATTATTCAAGGGTTCACTAGTTGTAGTACAAGCGTAGTAATCGCCCTCGGCCCATTATTTATCGGGTAAAATATTTTCCACTTAATTTTAATGTTGACGTGCTTGACGGTGGTTTCGATACATTAGTACATTAACCACATGCCATACAGAGCCCGGCATGTGTATGTTCTCGTGAACTATAAATATGTACAAGCTATCCATACACTTACGCCTTCCAACGTGTATTATTTGTATTTGGAAAATCTAAATGCATATTTGTAAATTAAATTAATGAACATCAATATCTTTGCAATTCAAACATAGTTATGCTTTGGTTAATTAGCGTAAGTAATAGTTAATTATGTGTATCTAAAAAATACAGTGTTTCTTTAAGATCCTCGTTTCAGTTTTTACATTTAAAATGTATAGAAATACCTTACAGTGCCCGGCGAATTGACTTACATTTTAAAATACCTTCCCCGGGAGTTCTGGAGCAATGAGCAAAGAAATGCTGTGCCTTAATTACCTCAGCGTTTTCCTCGTGAAACAATAGAAATTACTTCTAAAATTTTAACCATGCCATTGTCAACTGGATTATGAATACCCAAGAAATCTTTTAAAGATCTATAGTGACGTCGAAATTAAGTTAGAGCTTTGTTGTTGGACCTCAGCTGACAAGTACGCACAGAGGATTTGATTTCTTTGTGCCAATATGAAAAGAATAGCTTGCGAAAGTTTACGGAATGGGGATTCAAAATACGAGACAAAGACTAACCGTTTTGTGATTTTATTTTTAACTTTTACAATCCAGTAAATTATAACAATGGGTTTAATCTAAAGTTACACTGTGATAGGATTAAGATTAAGATTAAGAAATAAATAATAAAACATAGATTTCATAGAATTTGTTGATGAATTGATTCTGTGACGCAATAATGTGATCGAAAAATATTTTTCCTCGTAACAGCGGCGATAGTTCACATCGTATAAAATACGATTCGACTTCGTAATGGTGTATGAAATATAAATTGAAACAGCAGTCTGTTTGTGTGGCCGGGCCATCTAGGTCGGTAACAATAACTCGGCGAGTCCCAGTAGTGGAATATGTCTCCATTTTTGCGCCCCGGGCGTATATAATTTAACCCATAAAGAGCCCTAAAAGGAGAAAGTTTGCGACGCATTTATTCTATTTGCATGAATAAATTTATTATCCTCAGTGACCTATGAAATGTGAATGTTAGTGACGATTATTTTTATGCTGTGTTGAAAGTGATATAATCACGTGGCGAATCTTATTTATCGAGTGTTGTGTTTCAACAACACAGACAACGTAACTAAAACTACCCGTTACCCGGTAATTACTTATTAGTTATTTAATTATAATTTTAAAAATAGCAAATATAAAAAAAAATACGATTATGTATAAGGTTACCTAGAGAGTATATAGATTAGACTTTAAGCTTGTATGAGTTTGCAAATTTGACTTCTATGAAAATTAGAAACGTTTTAGTCGATGTAATAAAAACCATTATTTTAAATTATTTGATCCCTTACAGAAGGAGACCATATTCATTAATTAAAAGCAGGCGTTTCGTTAAAATGCCGCATACGCTAAAAACTTGACAATAGGTCCCGGTACAACAGGCAACCCATGTTGGAGCCTAGCTGTTTTAATTTAAAAATACTTTTCATCAAATAATAACATATTGTATCACGTGTTGAGTAAGGAATGAGTGATTAAGGAATGAGAACAACTTATATAGAAACTAGACTAGGTTCATTATATTGTAATTGTTTTATTTTTTGTACACATGCTTTCTTTCTTTTTTAATTCAAAAAGTGTCGTGCCAAAGCAATAAAAGTTTATTCGGTTAACCTAACAACACGCTTATAATCGTGATAACGAAATAAAATATTTAGGATTCAAGAGTTATATCAATATGATTTATACTATACTGGAAGGTGTTTCAGAAGGTATTTCAAATTTTATACATACCTGAAAATTGAAGAGACTGTCCAATACATTATTAAATGTCTAAATACATAATATGACTGCTTTGTTGGTCTTGTAGGTTGCAACTGCGAATGTTGATCGAGAGGTTCTGGGTTCAAATCCCAGGTCGCGCACTATTGCATTTTTCTTGCTTAGATTTTTTTGTAGTAGCTCGGATTTTTGATATAACATATGTCCGGTGTATCGCAATAGACTCACCACAAATGAGTATTCCATAATGGGACTTTTTTCCGACCGTTTTATCGTTTCACTGCTGGAACACGAGTCTCTTCTCAGAATGAAAGGGTTAAGGCCATACTCTGCCACGCTGGCCAAGTGCGGGTTGACAGACTTCACTCGCCTTAGTGAAAATGGTGAAACGTGGGAGTGTACTACACTCCTCCTCCAAACTTTTTGGGAAATACGGGCGTGGTGTTACATTTTTTTTTAAATAAACCATTACCTCTTACGTTACCTGTGCTACACCACTGGAAGAGTGTCCACGTGAGCACAAAACATTCGTAGAAAGACCACAAATGCGACACAAATATGACGTCCAGAATGCTGGATTAGAAATATATGTGGAAATTGTTCACAATGATTATAATGAAATCAAAAATATATATGAGTAGAGTTTAAGTTATGTCAATGCATTAAACTGGGATGCTGGTCAAAAACAAATAAACCTTAATACGGTTTTATATTTTTAACATTTAATTTAAGGTGGTAATCAGTGACCAATTCCCAAATTATTTCTATTTACGTAACTATTTGTGCAATATGTTTGCAGTAATTTTAAATATGCGATTATTTTGTTCCTTTGCTCAGCTCGAATGAAAATGCTATTATCATTAATTACGCCTTTTACATCATTTAATTCTGTCATGATAAAATTAAAAAATTAATCAATATGAAGCATGTATTGCATCATATATAACAAACATATGTGTATATAGCATTAGGTGTTATACAGGTCATCATGCAGTATGGAGTTCCAATCGAGCCTGTCTAACTGTAGTGCTATGAACGCCTATCTCTCTCTCCGATCTCGAAACTCAAGAGCCTTATTAATATCAGAATCAGACTGATGGATCTGTGTACAATAGGATTCGTAGACATTACACGCCAAAATTTGAAATTATTACCGTCAGACTATTGCAATATTGTTATCTATTAAATTCCTGCAGGAAACCATATATGGAGTTTCAGTTAAGACGTGTATTATGTAATTGCGATATCTATTATCAGCCCTTTGGGTATTTTAAGGTAAATCGCATCCTGAAATACAACATTTCCGTTGAAACGGGCTTGTACAGAACTGCTTATGATGGACAATAATACGAGTATATACCGAGAATATATACCGAGGATATACCTATACCGAGGATATACCTATACCGAGGATATACCTATACCGAGGATATACCTATACCGAGGATATACTTATACCGAGGATACACAAAGGAGTTCAGTCAAATGCATATGATAATGATATTTATAAATACGATTATTGAATAAGCTAAGTGACGAGGGTAATCTTATCTGAGGTCTGTTTACGGTACATAACGCTTCACAACTACACAAAACTACACAAGAGGTGATACAAAGTCGCGGTTACTAGATTGTAAATCTAGGCTTGCTAAAGGATTTCAAAAGGGATTTTGGGGGATAATAGTATAACTACAGGATTTTGGTTCGCTAATATTTCCACTACCTCTATATAAATATTCTTCATGCGAGAGTATTCATAAATGGGTCATTTAT
This sequence comes from Jemadia suekentonmiller, assembly GCA_018245575.1. Taxonomy (NCBI): domain Eukaryota; kingdom Metazoa; phylum Arthropoda; class Insecta; order Lepidoptera; family Hesperiidae; genus Jemadia; species Jemadia suekentonmiller. The sequence goes on along the minus strand of DWDU01000918.1, from coordinate 7,715 downwards.
ATTCAAATCAAAGTTGAAAGGCTTCGTTATCATTATCAACGTGTTAAAGTACATTGTTGGACATAAGCCTTCCCGGAAGAAGTTTTTGGCCATAATCCCCACGTCAGGCATGCGGCGAGACACCGCAGACCACGACTTCTCGTACCGCCTACACTGCTGCCCGTAGACGATAAAGCACTTCATTTTATTTGTTTATAGACCAAACAACAGACTATAAGTGTCGGGTGCTACGTTAGTTTCGCATCCAAGAATATTTACAATAATAGCGTCATCAACAATTCTCAAGCCTTAAAAGCTGCTAACGTGTGTTTGTAGCTCTTAATAACAGGTCGGCTAATCGAAGTAGTCTTGTAAAAGAAGCTTATTTACCGGCTTGTGTTTTTTTGTGCTTTCTTGCCGGGTATTAGGCACGGTTAGTAAATCTATCCACGTGTTGTATACTGTTTTTTGAGAGCGAATTAAAGCGTAACATCGGAGCAACGCAAGCCAACTTTGACCACACTGCAATCTAAACGATTCCATCAATGACAATGTGCTCAGTAACTAATTTTATTGCATCCATCAATTCGGCGTAATGATCGTTGTTGCGGCTTGATGCGTTTGATTCTGGCTTCAACTCTCAATGGATCATACGTTTTAATTAATTGATTAAGTTATAACGGCAATGGATAAATACTACAATTTAAAATTAGTTATTTCTCTTAAGTCTAGAAGTTTTTAGTTATCTTTGTATCTATTACTACCGCAATGATAACTTCAATTCTTGTACTTATACTAGTAATTACTGAAATACAGGTCAACTTTGACATTCATTTCTATTTTGTTTTAAATAAGAAAACAAAATGTTACAATATATTTCCTTGTTAAAGACTAAAGAGCATTTACCTAAATGTTTCTTAAATAACTATCTTATAAGTAAATATATAATATACAATTCTTAACAGAAAAAACTATAAATGCTAACAAGATGTTGTAATTTTAAATAATAATCGACACTAAGGAACTATTAATGTTATAATAACGCGAGCATGTCAATTAGCGAATGTCAATCCCGCGTCAATCTAAGCGTTATTTTAATACTACAAAAATGTGTTCAGATAATACAATACACAAAGTACAAACATTACAATCAATTGAGAGGCCGAGTAACAAAACAATTATATATATTAAATATATTTTGGAAACTTTTTTTTATAGAAGCAGAAAACTTTACTTTGTAACAGTATATTTAAAAATAAGTTTTGTGCCACTGTCTATGCTGTATTACTGATCTATCAACGCTACTTTTTAATGCGAAGTTCTCGAAAGTAAAGAAAGTAAGGACGCCGTTACAAATAATTTATATTGAAATTTAATAAACTAAAAAAGCCAAAGAAACAGCTAACTTAACAGTGGACTTTTTTTTAAATGTTTAATGTTTATTAAAAGTATTTCAAAGTTTACAAAAAGCCCGCGCGCAAATGTCGCGGGTTATTTTAACAGCTACTTTCAAAATATACGCGAACTTACCTCTTTGACAGCTATAAATGAGATCGGCCGGTTTAAAGCTGCCGCTCCCGACTGCGGTCACTTTTCACTTCTCTCACAATTCAAGTAGCCTTTTCTTTTCATTCAATAGTCCGACAAAAGTCCTATAAGTTTGCCAATTGAATAGCACAACGAGCGAAAACTTTGGAAAAAATAAAAAAAGCGCCTAATAAATCTCAAGGCTCAAACAATTGCAATTAAGGAGAACAGGTGATCGGATCGTGAGAGGTAATTTTACGAGAAACAAGAGGATGTTTTAGATAAACGACGCGTCTGGGACGCGGCACGCTCGAGTTAGTACCGGTAGGGTTCGGAGAGATCGTACGTCACGGGCAGGAGAGGTTCGGACACACGATCGAGAAGACCGAGTCAACGTGAGTGACGCCGAGCGGGCGCCTCCCGCCCGCCTAGCGTCGCGCGCTCCCGCGTGCAAAAAGGATGCAGCGAACGAACCCCCGGACCCGCGAATATCGCCGCTCGGATCTTCTCGCCAGAGTCTCAAGTACTCTTCACCGCTGGCAATGCTCGCTCGGAGAGGGAGGGCTCACTGAGCGTCGATTCGAAATGGACTCATATAACAATGCCCGAGCTATTCCTATTTGAAACTTAACACTGGGGCGTTAAAATAGATTTTGGTATGTATGTCGCGAGATGAACACCTGACGTTCGGCGTCATATCGAAGAACGTATGCCCCGGTTGGCTAGGTGTAGCAAATACCATAACGAATACTTTGGCTGAACACGCGCCATATTATGCAACGTTACGAGCTTGTATTGTGCAGTTGGAAATTTTCTTCTCCTTCGAGTGAGCGTCTAGAGCACGCCAATACTTCGCCAGACAACGATTGCATTTTTTAATTTCACCTGGAATCAGAAATGTTTGACTTTGACTATGAAATTTAAATTATTACACAGAACTAACGAATTATACATTTTTGTAAAATATTCATACGTTATGTATTCGTTCATTATTTAAATACAAATAAACTTTGACCATAATAAAAATATATTTTTAAATACCACATTTCAATGTAGGTACTCTTTGCAAAATGGAACGAAATAAACAAAACTATAGTAATAACTATAAATAATTTATATTGATAAGAATTTCAAGTCGCACCAATTCATAATCTTTAATCTGGGATAAATGTTTCAAGTAGTTTACCAATCTTACTTTCTGTTTACTGCCATCTACACTATGTATTATCGGTGTTATATCCAGTTAAAGTAGGAAAATATTCAATTAAACAACATAAATCATTGCCAAAATTTCAAGTGAAGACGTAACTATAATAACACATGCAATATGTCATAAATATTAGTAATTTGTAAAAATAAAACCGAATAGCAAAGAAGATGGCTGTCAAAGCAGGTCATAGATTAGAATGCGTTGACGGAATGACGCGCTAAGAATCATGTGGGCTCAAACATTTGCAATGTTCATTACATTCTTAATAAGATTCATATTCGATATTGGCAAAAAAATTAATAGTAAAATGATAAATAAATTCATTAAGTTATTGTCAGTGACAATCAAAATTCTCTTCTATTATTTTATAGTATGATAGAAAAATATTCCGTCATCTAATTACCCTATTACTGAATTCTTACATAACGAAAACTTTTTAGTTCTCAAACATCAACTTCTAATATTTCATCCAAATTAAAGGGCTTTAATTAATGAAAACTTTCAGTTATTAGCTTAGATACCCAAATGTATGGTAATATTCTATAGAAACGATTTGGAGAAAATAAAAAATAAGTTAAGAAAACCTGTACATAGTTGGCATATTTTTCGTATATAAATTGTATTAGTCCGAATGACGACTAAGCAATATTATACAATTCGTTAGAAACTCCTATTAAAACAAACTTCTAAATACGTTAGTGAAATAATATTGTGTTGGTATTTTTTTAATTCAGCATAGTGTTTTATGAAACAAATTCTCCGGCAGCGGGCCGCCCAAAACGCTTTGGAGGGGAATATTTGAGCGTGCAGCGGGCGGAAGTCGCCGGCGGAGCGCACAGTGGACAAACAAGCTGTATGTACGCCAAAACATTTATGAGGTTTATTGGTTTTCGTTTTGTACACAATTGTATACGAAAAGAACGCATAGTTGCGTGTAATTAGAGTTAATAATTACAACCAGATTACATCCAATATTACATTAGATTATTACAACCAGTTATAAACCAAATACATATTTTAATCACAGAACGATTTAATCTGGTTGGGAAACAAACTCATTGAACACTGAAAATACGGGCTGCTCTAGTAAATGAGCAATCTTAAATTTATTTTGAAAATTTCGCTGACCATGACAATATTTTGCTTTCACTTATATTTTTGATTTTTATTTAATAACTCACACTTTTCCTAAAAATTAAAATTAATGACATTGTATTGTAAATTGTATTGCTATACACACATTGCTTAATGACTTATAAACTCTAGCAGTGTTTACCGTCTAAAGATTTCAATGACAAACTTCTTATACTGACTTGAAAAAATTCCTAATTTAGATTATTATTTATTTAGTTTCGTTTTATTACTTTGATATTATCTTTGCCATAGTTTCACTTTATTCATTTATGTATCAATATCATTCAATGGCGAATACGTCCGCAAGTATCGGGCGGAAGTCGCCGGCGGAAGAGTTGTGGGTAAAGCTGATTTGAATCATTTTAAATTATCATTTATATTAGGAGCTACTTTTATTTAGAATAAGACGAGAAGAAATTGTTTTTTTTTAATTAATACTGTTGTTATTAAAAACGGACTTCATTACAAATGATATTTTCTGTCAGTTATCGCAGGTAACTAGAAAAATAAGGGGGGGTAGAATTTAATGATATGAATTTTTTAAAGTAAACAAAGTATTATTTCACTGCCTCGTTGATTGCAAACGCGACTCCTGATCGGGATGTCCTGGGTTCAGATCCCCGGTCGGACTATGAGTTTTTCTAACTTAGGATTTCTTTCAGTGGCTCGGTGTCTGGATATGTGCCAGGTGTACCTACAGCAATAGACTTAGCACATATTCTTCCGTAGTGGGACTTACCTAAATGCTTTTTAAATGATAAAAATGCTTGGTGTCATGTTACTCCAGGTCCACAATAAATTAACTCTTATTGTAATAATTTCAAAAGATGCGTAAGCACACCTGTGGAGTTTCTCTAGCTGCTTCTCCACAGCGAGGCTTTTTCCGAAGCAGTGATAGTTTCACTTTGACCTACAAGAAGTGTTCTAAGAAACCAATTTGGAATAAAAGGCATGATAAACCGATGCAACGTAGAAATACACTGCACTCCTCTGCCTACCTCTTCGGGGATTACAGGCGTGAACGTTATGTCTAAGTACAGAATCGTTATAAGGTTTATAGTATAGTAATATGTTTAGGTTCTCATGTACTTCTTATCTATTTTCATAAAAAATGAATGTATTATTACCTACAAAACAATAATACCATAAATTAAATTCACTCAAGTAATACCAACATATCTAAGTGTTTATTTTGTTCTTAATGTTCAACGTTCCATGCATAAAACTCCTTAAGAGAATATTTAAATAAATTTGATTTGGAGGGGTTGGCAATTTTTATAAGTTCAATTGCTGTAATACGCGTCTTTTCTTCTATATAAAAGGCCTGATACCATTAGGTACATGCAAGAAATCTTTTTCCTTATCGTTCCCCTGCTAGAGCATGGGTTTCCTATCCGACTGAAAGACCTTATCAGACCTTACAAGAATTACACACAAGATTAGCAAGTATTGATAGACTTTAAAAACATCATGTGTAGTGCATATTTTCAGTAGAGAAGAATAGCTATACTGTACATTAAATTATAATTCGAAGGCAATGTGAATAATTCGAAGGCTTATAAAAGTGAAACAGAATAACGAGGTGCTGTAATGCAGTTCATCTTTATGTATTCGTAAGCACGATGCAATGGAAAAACTCAACTTTTCTCTTGCGTCTAGTTTTCATACATTTTTATTACATCTATTTTATTCGACGCGTTGAATAGGTTTTTTATTTATAAAATGATTGGACTTTTATAACGTTCGGGCCATTCGTTAAAATTTTAGGCCGGATTCACGTTACTCGGCACGGTTCGCAGCTTTTCACTTTTCAACAGGTACGTAATACGTACATGATGAAAAATCTTTATTCCAATTTTGTTTTCTCATAAATGTGAAATTTTGTACAATCTATCAGTAGTTCAAAATCGATACGAATGTGAAAGTACTAAATGGTACGGCAGTTTAATATTGGTATTAGCCATTTCGAAACAGAACGTAGCGAGCAATAATTTACTTGTCTCATATTGTTGAACCGTTGACAAAATGCATTTGTAGTTTGAACTAAGCATCACAGACGAAGACTAACAGTGAGCTGGGGTGTTAGTGCATACATGAAGACTGAGTTATTGTCGACGACAGTAAGTAAAATGAACGGTCGCGACAAATGTGCCCCGAAACTTCTAGGTTGTCGCTATAGAGATGTTCAGTATAACTTGGCAGCCGTTACACAAGGCAACTATAACTAAAATAAGAAGGAACTTGACTCATTTTAAAGTTAACCCTCGTTGATTTTATTAATTTATTTACGTACAAAAACGTAACTAGAATACTCAATTTAGGGGATCTCATGATATACGCAAAGTAGCTGACAGTGGTTGGAAACGATGAGCTGATGATCTAGCTCTGTGGCGTAATCCTGGAGAGGTTTATGTCCACCAATAGACCGGAGTAAGCTGATGACGATGACGACGCAGACAAATATATATGTTTAAGCTCGTATAAATGATGACAAAAGTATGTGCATTTTTCTTTGGACTTATCAAGTAAAAGATGCACATGTTTTATCTGGTTATAGGGATCGTGTACCTGCATCCAGGTACAAAAAGTTTTATTTAGGTTTTTGCGTTGTTTGGGTTAGTCAGAGGAGGGTATTATTCCCACGTTTCACTAGTGTTGTTAGCTATATGTTCCATGAAATAGAGGCTAACCCTATTGTCATACAACAGAAAGAAGTCCAAAAGACTACTGCGAATTTTTGTTTAATACCCAATAATACATTCCATGATCGGAGAATCTAGCCTAGGGCTTTTCGCTAAGAAATCGCGCTTGCAACCACAAGACCAACGAGACAGTAAAACTTTAAGGAATCTTGAATTTTGTAAGTATATTAGGAAATTTGTAATTAAGTATTTATTATACAATCTTTATAATGCCCTTGTTTCGATCCATGAACCATGTTCCACGCCCAGCGTGGGGATTTAGTGCAAAAATCCATTGCGAAAATGGTCACAAGGGCTCATTTGGGAATATTTCTGTCCAGCAGTGAATTGAGTTCGATTCATGAAATGTTCTTTCAGTATTACGTAAGAGTAGAACAAGCAGAAACAAACAATGAAACAAAAACCTAAAACACATTAGTGTTACCCCTGGATAATGCCATGGCTGAACAGTATCCTCGAATTACAGCAAAAAGTGTAACGGATGATTCATTGCGTATTGTACGTATCTATGTATCTATATACATAGATAGATGTAGGAACTTTTTATAGGACCTTACTATGATTTACTTCACACGTTATACCTTAACTCTTTCATTTGAAGCAATAAGATATCAAATAAAAAAGTAATTGACTCTTAGCGTCAACGATTTAACTTATAAAATCACAGAGTTGCAAATCATATGGATATTTTAGATTTGTGATATACTTTTCAGTGATAATCATATTTAATTGTACTTATACTGAAAGTCAAATTATCTTTTGTACAAACTTGACTCTAGCACATCAGTTGACTCAATACCATAACCATTAAATAAAATATGTATGTAATACAAGATAGCAGTAATAGTCTAGTGGTTTTCAATTCAGTGTTTTAATTCCGGAAGCCCACGTTCAAATCCTGGCGAAACCTCTTTTCAAAAATGTCTGCTTTAATATTAAATACCACTTGTAAACATTGTGAGGAAACTTGCACACCTTAAGGTGAATAAAAAGATTTTTAAGGGCATGAAATCTGGCAACCCGCACTTGGCCAGTGTGGCAGACTATGGCCTTAACTCTCTCATTTGTGTGAGAAGATCCGTGTTCCAACAGTGGACCGATGCAAGGGTCGAGATATAAAAGGAAGTACAACTTCTACAATCTAGAATACAACTTCTACAATC
>DWDU01000917.1:0-16291 GCA_018245575.1 Jemadia suekentonmiller | reverse complement strand
GCCCGACCCGGGAATCGAACCCAGGACCTCCCGATCGGTAGTCGCACTTGCAACCAACACGACCAACGAGGCAGTAATATATACTTAGTAAGAATATAAGTGTGCCAATGAATATAGAAAATGTAAGTATATTTATGAATGTTAAATGTCCTGTTCGCGTTCGTACAGATATTTTATGGCTGTACAAATATGAAAATGTATGTGTAGGCCATTCGAATCTACTAAAGACCGTTCTGTCCAACCTCGCCTGTCTGGTACATGCTTTGCGAGAGCATATCTACAAGTGCACGGGTCTGTGTGTGTGCAGTCTCGGCCGGCACGAACTTATAACTACGCATAACTTGCAGATGTTAAGTAGGCACCTCACTAGGATGACGCAATGGCGAGGTACTAACTGCATATAAACTAATTGTTTCATTTTATCACATTTTTAGATTTGTTACAGTGTGAAAACATTTCACACGCGCATAGAGCGACAGCTGTGCTGTGCGTAATATATTTATTGGTAGGAGGAGACGGATGGCGGGAGGGGAAGCGCATCTCTGGCAAGTGCCAAATTGATTTCTGCGTGTTATACTAAGGAGCATGGTATCGACTCGTCCGGGCCGTCTGGGAGTCCGGAGTTCGTCACGTGGCTCGGGGCGGCCACCCTCGCAAGATCTTATTCGATAAACTCCCTATTATAGTCATTTTTCATGTAACGCGTTTACGCCGAGACGCGCCGTAATTTTATTACTTGCGATAGAGCAGCCATAACTTTATAAACGTTTTAATACTTCCAAAATGACATATGAACAGCAAAGATTTGAACTACATTTTATCGTTTCTAATTTAATAAAAATCATTGTGTTTTTAATATTGTACATTATTGTGACTTTGACCTGCAAATTCATTTCAAATTGAGTTATTCATAATCCATTTTTTGTTTAAAAGACACATGCCCCCTCTCAGAATGAGAAGGGCTATGCATAGTGTGGGTTGGCAAATATTTCATACCTTAAAGAATATAGCCAAATAATCCAAAACGATTTATAGGTTTCCTAGTCGATTGGAACTTACAATAATCTTTTTTAAACCTTTTCATTAAAGCATTCACGAAGAAAAAAAAAACAGTTAATCAGTTTAAATCGCCTAATGAGCTTAAAAAGGGGTATCTTAAGCACATGACAATAAGTAATCCGTCCCTGTAGTGAAGTAATTTAAAACCTTGTCGTCTGCGCGGATCATACTTATCTACCTGGCTACCACGTGCTAAGTTTAGAAAAAGTTATTCAATTAATGTTCGAATGTAACTCCGCTATTAAAATTTCGTTTCAGTTGATAGACACATGTTAGGAAACGATGGTATGGCTCTCTCTACCTGACGTCGATAGCCACAAAACATGCTCCGACAGCTTTTCGGTCGCTCTGCACCTGCCCTGTCGAACGGGCTTATTGTGCGGAAATGAGACGATCCAAAATTTAAAAAAAAACGTGAACATGTGGATCGTACTATAATTACAGTATTATATAAAAATCATTATCATATATAAGAATGTAGTAATTAATGTAGATGTCTCTAGAAATTTATTTCAGACACATCTTGATCGATTAATTCTTAGTGTTTTGTTTTAAACATTTAAATTGTATTATTAAAACTTTAATTAAGCGTTGTCACGATCCCCTACAAGTCTTGTAATAACATAGATTGGTTTTAACGGTCACGCTGTGCGCAGGGTGCGGAGGGCCGGCCCCAAAATGCCAGTCAGAAATATCCTACATATATACGAGTATTTCACGACGTTGACATCTGCTAGATGAATAAAATTAGTTCTAAAGGGGGCGGGATAGATTAAAATGTCCAGTTTATTACAAGACTAATGAGCTTTTATATATATTAACTTTAATAGTTTTAAGCGCTTAATATTTCCGGTATGGTTGTTTTTTCACAAAATTATCTGCTAGTTCATTATTCGAGGGAATTCATTTAACAATGTTCTCTGATATAGAAGGATATGCTAGGCGTGGTCATAATTGACACGGACAAAAAGTACTCCCTAGATTCTACACGGAGCGAGCCGTGAATGAACTAAAAACACAATAGCGTAAATATTTATGGATAATATCTTCATGTTACTAGAAGCTATGAATCATTTCGATTACTCAGTATGTATGACGAAATGAAGGGGATTATAAATATAGGTAATTGTGATCGCACATATTTATATTATTACTTTAAAATATTTCCGAGGCCAAAACTTCTTCGATGAAGTGTGCACATGTACCTAAAGCGGGGTGTGCAGATTTCCTGAACATACTTATCATTTTAATCACAATTATCGCACATTAAAGATTAACATCGGTTTATTTCATTATTATCGATTTCAATGTGCGAACTCTAACAGAGACTTCAATCTTTTCGCGAGCTTCCCGTAGGCACATGGTTTAAGTATGACTGAAAATTACATTCCATTATCCCAAATCTAAGCTTATATATAATAATAGATCTTTACACCACATATTTACTTTGTTTTATGTTAGAATTGGCAGAATTAGATACGATATTAACGAGTCTGCCTACACCGTCACGACAACATCGTTATCGATCGTAGACGCGCGTTCTCTCTCTGCCGGCATTTTTTGCAAAAGCGTTTCCAATTAACGCAAAAATACAATAGAAGGGGATCTGGGAGCAGAATGAATTTTTACCTGAGGGAGGTGAGTAGTGGTTCAGTGCAGCACCCACTACACTTGAAATCACAACACACGCGAAAAGACGAGCGGCAACAACCGACTCGTCCGAAATACAGACGCCGAATGAGCAAGTACTATACGCATACGCTAGTACCTACAGCATGAACGGCCGATGACACCCAGAGACAGAGAGAGAGATAACTACCGTCTCGCTTGCAATTCAGCTGCGTAAAATAAGGGCCGAATTTATACGAGATGTAGCGATTTCAGCCGATTCGTCAGGAACCCAGGACCCGGGAGTGCGCACGCAATATTTATTGCGTTCTGCGTGCACCCCTTACACAGGCTGAATAGATTTACTACAGAACGATGTGCGACGGACACGATCAAGATGGCGACTTTAACCAACTGATACTCGTAATAAATAACTTCTAAAATTTCAATGTATAGTACAAACCAAAGGCACAAAAATAATAACAACCAATTTATTTAAATAAACTTTAATTAAAAACCATTCAAGTTGCAAATAGTTCCACACACAATACACATTTGATATAAATTTGTATTGTATAAATATATTTATGGCAGTGAACCGAAAAATAGCTTACAAAAAATAACCCTTAGTACCCTCAGTTTACTAAAAATCCCAAGTATATTATTCATTGAATACAAATATTTCCAAATGTGGATAAAAAACGAGAAAGGCAGACAAAAAATATTTTTCTTTCTAATAAATTACTTTCTGTACATTTCTTATATGAATAGGATCATTATAGGCAAGTAATAGACTCAAATATGGCACTTGTTACAATATAACTTGAGTAACAGAAATAGAATTATACACCCACAATCTCAGTAAAATAGTAAATATTGACAATAAATATAGGAAAATAAATATTTTTGTAGGAGAATAAAGAATTTATAACTTATAATCATCTAATTACACACATGTCTTTGCAATCTACTCTAATTACATGAATGTTGCTGGTAGCTAATCAAATACCATCTCTAACAATCATTAAAATCTCAATTTTAAATTTCACGATTCTACTTAACTACAAGACTCAATGTTAAATCGATAATATATGAAATACATGTGCATAAGCATTTTTCTAGAAGATTCAAAATTCTTATACAGTAGGTATATTTGAAATATCCAATGATTTGATTTTAGCATAGAATACATAGATTATAAACATTACGACAAATGTAACAAGAGAAGGAAAAAGTACACCACACAGAGACAACAAATATCATTTATTAAATTTATTAGGAATTCATAGACTATGAGAGGAACAAGTACATTAACTTCTATTTGTATGAATTAACACGATCAAAATCAATTGTTAAGAAAGTTGAAAATAAAGTACTTCAAGACAGCATCATGAAATAGCATTTTAGTTACAAGCTTAAAACATGAAAATACTATTATAGATACACTCCTTACATGCACTGTATATATTGGTTTAACACTATTTTTTAAACTGTTAGACAAACAAATATGTATAGACATTATTCATAGACCGTGTGAAAGCACCTATTAATGGCCTACACAACTTATAATAGTTTGAAGCTGATTGTTTAGTATACTATTATTATCATTCAATTTATCGTACATGCTTTACATAGCAATATCAACAGTATGGTTGATTTTAGCCACATGGAACCAAACTCCATTTGTTAACAACATGCCTCAGTTGAAGTGTCATGGTAAAAGTAATCCTGTTCGCTCCTCATGTACTGTGTAGATTAATGATATTATACATATTTAAAATTGTATTTTTAATGTATCTTTGTATATTTTAAATTATTGTATGTAATTTATGTGCTTGAAATCATAACTTTAACCTATTTTATATAATTGATAGCAATATTTTTGATGTATTATGTTTTGTAACGTCCAATCATTTTTATTTTTTTTCTAAACAATCTTATTGCTAGAACTTGAAGCGGAAACATCACTAAGCCCACCGCTAACGCTACTATACACCGCTCTACTAACTACCACGTGAATATTACTACTTTTTGTGGTAATGCATATCAATTGAGATACAACAAGATAAATATAATCTATGTTATTTTTGAATAATAATCGACTAAAGTCGTCGGACTTCCAATCAACGCTAACTGACAAGTTTTTCTACAAGCTACCAATAAACCTGACCACCTCCTGACCGCTGTTATCTTGTTACTCTACTAACAATCTGAAAACACGACGCTAATTTAATATATGACCTGTTGGTGCAACAGCGGGACGGTCACATGTACTACACGCAGAAACCAACTTGACCCTAGCGAGGAATGCGCCCCCGCCCCCCGCCCCCGCCCTCGTCGCGCCGGCACAGCGAGGTGCGGGCGGTGCGGCGGTGCGGGCGGTGCGGGCGGTGCGGGCGGCGCGGGCGGTGCGGCGGTGCGGGCGGCGCGGGCGGCCTAGGCGGCCTCGTGCGGCGCGGGCAGCTTCTCCCACGAGGGCTCCACGCCCCAGATCTGGCGCGCGTACTCGGCGATGGTGCGGTCCGACGAGAACTTGCCCGACGACGCGATGTTCTCGATCACCATCTCGGCCCACTTCGACGGGTTCTGCGCGTCGACGGATTAACTTTATTATTACATTATCAAGCTAGATCCCTAAAAGGGTACGCACAGAGCACTGAGCGCCATGTATACCTGTATCAAGTAAGTTCTACATTAGGAAGTTACAACACGATATCATAACTGTATCTTGAAACATCGCACACGGTCATCTGATCCAATGTAAGTGGCTCCAAGTGGCTCTGTGTTATAATAACCGGACAGCTGATAAACATGGTGTATACATATTTAAATACTTCTAACTTTAAAATCACCGTATTACGCAGTGAAGTGTAACCAAGCCACTAGACAAGTTACAGCGCACCTGGTAGACCTTGGAGACCTTGTCCTGCGCCTCGATGTAGGCATCGTAGTCGGCCAGGTGCAGGAAGCGGTCGTGCTGCAGCAGCACGTCGGCCAGGTGCGCGAAGCGGCCCGGCTCGCCCGGCGAGAAGAACCCGCTCCTGATCTGCTCGATGCACTGCCGCAGCTCCGGGTTGCGCTCGTAGTACTCGTACGCGTTGTACCTGGACGTCCCCGGGTTATGCAATCACACTCACGTCACTCACGATTCGGACGTGCGTATATAAATTGAGTCATTAACGTACAACTTAGGATTTGGTATTACTTCTAGGTTAGAACTTTGTATGTGGATAACATAATATTATAATAATGTAAGAGAAATACGTTCAAATACGAGTTAAGTAATAGGTTACGTTACGTTAAATCAGAAATGGGCCATATAACCGAAATAATAAAAAAATGCAAAAAAAAGAATATGACAAATATTATCTTCCATTTAGTTTATAGCAAGTAATCAGTTTATTTACTGCATATCACACTGGATGGATAGAGAATGCTATCAAGTATTAAGAATGCAATGAAGGTAAGAAACAAAGCGCTGACCCGCGTCGCTTGAGCTCCTCCACCTCGTGCACGCGCATGCCGAAGATGAAGAGGTTGTGCTCGCCGGCCTCCTCCGCCATCTCCACGTTGGCGCCGTCCATGGTGCCCACGGTGAGCGCGCCGTTCAGCATGAACTTCATGTTGCCGGTGCCCGACGCCTCCGTGCCCGCCGTCGAGATCTGCTCGCTCAGGTCCGCCGCCGGCATGATGCGCTCCGCCAGCGTCACGCGGTAGTTCTCCAGGAATATCAGCTTCAGCTTATCGCCCACGTCCGGGTCATTGTTCACCTGAACGTTACAAAATACCAATACTTCAATTAATCATCATTTTTTTACATGAAATGATAAACCATTTTATTGCCTCTTGGCTCTGTTTGATAAATTGATTGATCTCATTTGAGACTTATACCTAGTTAATAAATGAAATATAAACATGAAAGCAAAATGACTCACGGTGTTGCCGACGGCACAGGCGAGGGCGATCATCTGCTTGGCGATGTAGTAGCCGGGCGCCGCCTTGCCGCCGATCATCACGGTCCGCGGCGTGACCGCGGCCGAGGGGTCGCGCTTGATGCGGTTGTACATCGTGATCACGTGCAGGATGTTCAGCAGCTGCCTCTTGTACTCGTGGATGCGCTTCACCTGCACGTCGAACATCGACGCCGGGTTTATTTGAACGCCCGTGTCCCTTTCGATCAACGCTGCCAATTTCAACTTGTTCTCCTGCTTCACCTTCATAACTGCTCGCTGGAAGGCCGGGTCTTTGGACCACCGCTTCAGACCCTGCAACTTCTCCAAGTGGGTCGTCCATTCGTCCCCGATCTTTTCACATATGACGTCAGAGAGCCCAGGATTGCACAGCAACAACCAACGACGCGGAGTGATTCCGTTGGTCTTATTTTGGAACTTCTCCGGCCACATTTCGAAGAAATCACGGAACACGGTGGCTTTGAGGATGTCCGAGTGGATGGCGGCCACACCGTTGACAGCGTGTGAGCCCACCACGCAGAGGTTGGCCATGTTGACGCGCTTCTCGCCCTCCTCCTCGATAAGAGACATACGACGCATACGGTCCAGATCATTGGGCCAGCGTTTCTGTACTTCTTGGAGGTGTAAGAAATTAATGTGATATATAAGCTGCATATGTCTCGGCAAGACGTTTTCCAGCATGGAGCAGGGCCACCTCTCCAGGGCCTCGGGTAAAACTGTATGGTTGGTGTAAGCGCAGCACTTCACGACGAGTTTCCAAGCTTCCTCATACGGCACGTTCTCAATGTCCAACAAGATTCTTAATAGCTCAGGGATGGCTAAAGCCGGATGGGTGTCATTGAGTTGAATGGCAACTTTTTCAGGGAGACTGTCGAAAGTGGTCCTGACGGCTTCACGGCAGCCAAACTTGGATGACTTGTATCTCCTGATTATATCTTGCAGGGTTGCCGCGCACATAAAGTATTCCTGCCGGAGACGCAGCTCCTTACCCTCGAAGAAGTTGTCATTGGGGTAGAGAACCCTCGAAATGTTTTCAGCGACGTTACGATCCAACACGGCTTGGATGTAGTCACCGGAGTTGACTGAAAGATATGTCGCACATTAATTCATCATTCTTTTGAAAAGTCAGATAAAATAAAATGAATAGAGTAACATTACTCACAGAATCTAAGATTGAAATCGATGGGGCTCTTAGCTGACCACAGACGCAATGTATTCACGACGTTGTTGTTGTAACCAGGGATTGGGTTGTCGTAAGGCATCGCGAACACGACCTAGTAGAAATGGACTTTTAGAAATCGTCTTTCAAGAAAATCGAGATAATCGCTTCATACGACCATGTCACCTGTGTGTCGACCCATTTCTTGCCCTGCGGCGTGTCGAGCACGCGCCCGTAGAAGTTGACGGGCAACATGAACTCGGGCCGCGCCTTCTCCCACGGGTTGCCGTAGCGCAGCCAGTCGTCCGGCTCCTCCTGCTGCTCGCCGTTCTCTATCTTCTGCGCGAATATGCCGTACTCGTACCTTATACCTAACGACACATTCAACCACACGTGTTACAGACAACATTTAAAAAAAATCGAGAAACATCGTCACTTTTTCTTAGATCCCCATATCGCATCTTGTCAAAGTAAGCGAAAATCAGTGCGAACATTTATTAACCCTTATTTATTTAAATATGTAGGAAGGTATTATATGGAGGATCTAAATAGTAGTAATATTTATGGTATGTTTATTCGAGACATTTGGATATTTTGAAGGCTAGTAATATCGTTAAGGAAACTCCACGTACTACACGTGTAGGTGTAATACAAAACTTCAAAAACATTCATCGCTTCAAAATTTATTTACGTGAAGCTCGTGCCAAAATTCTGCTTTTGTTCAGTTATTTTGTCTATTTCAATTTTAACGCGACTTCCGTATTTCGTAAATCTATAAAACGGGTATTTTTAATATCATCTTGTCACGAATATTTGAAAAAAAGTTGCACTTTAATACAAAAAAATGGTTATTTCAAGGTGTACGTCCAAGTGGGTGACCTATTTCATTTAATAACCTATTGTTACGTGAGGCAAAATCTATATCCTCAGTCATAATACATTTTGATAACAATCATACAAAATAATTTACATTGTGCAGTTGAAAAAAACTAGCTACTATCACATAAAACATTTCAGCTTCAGATGTGTTATACCGGGATACCCCATATGACCCAAATGTGAGATATATTTATAAACAAGAGTTTTGCGGCTCCCGACGCCACAATTAGTACGCATATTTATAATTGGCGAAGGTCCAACGTTTATTTGTCAAGTACTCGGTACAATTACATCGTATTCCATGTCCAGTCTGATTGTTTAATACCTTGTCCTTGGGATGTCATTGAGGGGATTCGTTTACTGGCAAAATGTAGCCCGCATGTCGGTTATTTAATTAATGAAATGATTGCAGCAATATGGAAGACTCTTGTAGTTTTAAAATTGTATTTGTATTGTATCATTATAACAATCTAGATGCTATCAAAGGAGAAAAAAAACCATTTCGCTTGTAAGTGGATGTTGACTAAATCCCACATGGTATACAAAAACCTATGAACCAGAGCCTTGTATCAACTATACCATAGATGAAATAAGATTTCCCTCTTGTTGCTTTATTTTTCAAATTGAGACAAGTAATTGTTGATCGAATTGATCTCTAAGTCCCACCCATTGGGATTTTCTAATTTGGAATAACGAGTAGTAGTTCAGACTCTGAATTTATGTCAGATATATGGCAATAGGCTCCGGGCTCACCTACTCACTGCCTAATCCATGGTGAAATATCGAAAATAACTAAATCCTACAATCCTACACTACACACCTCAGCCTAAGCCTAACGATTTGGAGAACACAGGCATAAAAGTACGAATTCATAACATAAAGGTAGTCAGAAATAAGATAGCTAATATAATCTATGTAGTTTACATAAACATTGAAAATATAAGAAAAAATTTAACACAAGATATCTTTATTTTTCTCACCATAGCCATATGCAGCCAGGCCAAGTGTCGCCATGGAATCCAGGAAACACGCAGCCAAGCGCCCCAGGCCACCATTGCCAAGGCCAGCATCTTCCTCCAATTCCTCCAGTTCTTCAATGTCCAAGCCCAGCTGGTACAGAGCTTCATCTACTGTACCTTGAATGCCCAGGTTGATCATGGTATTTTGTAGTGATCTTCCCATATAGTACTCCAGGGAGAGGTAGTAGACACGCTGTTACAAAAAATAAACATTTGTCTAAGTAACCATTATGAACATAAGATATTTTGCTTCATTCTAGGACTCAAAGTTATGGAAACCAGTACATGTGTATGAAGAGAGTGATGAGTGTGAAAGTTGCATATTGGATCTGCAAGGATAGAAATATTTGTCACACGGTATTATTTGTCTACCCTGTATTTGACTTTGTGTGATGATGCAATAATAATTATTATAATTTTATCAATTCAATCTATTGCTGCAGTGATATTTATCAAAGCACATTAGATGTAATTATGTCTATGACCTTATTGTTTAACCTAAAGACACTTGCCCTCGGTAATCATTTAGGACAAGGAAATAAGTTCAATAATAAATTACTGCTAGGAAATAAGTAGACCTACATATTATCTGCAACTAGAAATGTGGCAAATTAAGTACATAAAAGTATCCTTTTCATTTTTACTTGACTAGTTTATCTAACTCCATTGTAATCACTCACCATAAAATTACTAAAAGTTGTAATATTTATGTATTGAGCCTTTGATATTTCAAAAATAATTCTTTCATGTTTCTTTATCAGAGATCTCATTTTTTTATGTTACACATTCTAAACAAATGTAAAGTAAATCAAGTTGACAGAGCCAAACATTGTGGAGTGCAGCTCACAAGACTGGCCAGTACTCTTTTACAGTATGAAAGTAGTGCTACAGAAAGGAAAAATAGTAAATACACTTCGGCATACTTCTTTACTATGATAAGGTCAAGTACCTAATAAATCCAATTTGACCTATTTTGTTACAATGTTAACAACAATTTCTTGCCAAGACAAATGATTGATTTGGCTTATCTAGGATTTTTTTTATTTTCCAGATGATATCAAAACTGAACCCATGTGATAAATCAACAGTGACAATATTAGCATAATTTTAATGTTGTACAACACTGCATACACATAGATATTAAGAGCATAAATTAAGGGCATAAACAGCTGCATGTCTTAGTTTAGTTCAGTTGTACTAGATTTAATTCTAGACCAGTACATTTCCCTCTTCAGATATGTTTTTACTTCAAACACAAATGTGTTATCTTTCCATATGCCACTGATGTTTATGTATTATCTTGGTCCATGATCATCATTCGGAATAAACAATAGGTGTCTCTAGAATTTTTTAACAAATCAGCCCATAACAAAATAAAGTAAATTTCTTGACTCTGAATCTAGTACATATGACAAATTAAATACTATCATTTTCCCTTTCTATATTAGATTACACAAACTAAAGTATAATGAACCTACTTAAAAAAGCTGACAGAAGCTTATAATAATACATCATATTAGTGACAATTAGTACTATTAAATAATTTAAAATTAGTAGTAATAATACATTAGTGACAATTTATTGACTCAGAAAATGTAGAATATCATGAGCAGATCTCTCTTTGCAATATGGATCTGATTATTAATAAATGAATAAAAATCATACAGTTAGAACCCACATTTACTATTTTATTTTGATAGAATTAATTGTCCAACTATCATTATTATATCTCAAGTAAACAAATTTTAATAAGTTTCTTTTCTTGACAAGTGATTATTTATCCAAAAATATATAAGACTAAAAATTATAACGCTAAGTTAATAGAAGAAAAGTTCGTTATACTTATCAGTTACCTTGGGATCCTTTTCATAGTAATATTGCTGAGTACGGATCCAGCGAGAGACGAGATGGTCGCGGACAGTGTGAGCCAGGGCAAAATAGTAGTCTCTGGGCGTCGCGACATTCCTGTCTTTCACCAAAGTGTAGTGAACATGACGATTAAAAGCTTTCTTCACTTCTGACACATTCTCCACTGCAACGATCCCACGCACCGAGATCTGCTTTCGCTTATCCGAATCCGTTTGTACGCTCATTTTTACTCCGACCTTCTCAGCCGACACAATACTCTATAGCTGCCGAACCCTGACTGATCAAATGTACCGCGGTATCGGTCACCTTGAGAAGGTCAAATACATAAGTGCGACCGTAACTAATAATGATGTTTCCTCGACGGCGCCCGTCTGACGGCTTCTATCCCACAGAGTGGAGAAGGCAATATAAACTGATATCAAGTAATAGTGAACATTAAAAATGTAATGAACTTTTTATCAAGATATCAACATTTACTTCGTAAGCATATCTATCTCTATCTAGCAACCCACAACAATCCAACTCTGATGTCAGATGTCACTGTCAGTAATTACCAACTCTTGACAACAAAAGATATGGTTGGAAATTATTCAAGTGATCTGTACATATAACATACCTGTAACTGACTAGTGTCCGTATCTTGATCTTGAATAATTATAGAGAAAATATTATTCCAATAGTTATTATTATCGATGTAAAGATTCAAGTCTATTATTGGTTACCTTTTAGATCTGTGTCTAGTCTTATTATACATGTGGCACTTCATTAATTTGAACTAGTAAAATTTTTTCTAATTAAATTTTCTAGTAGTGGCTCGGAGTCTGGATATGTGCGCAATGCATGGCAATAGGCTCACCACCTATTCCATAGTCGGATGTAAACGTAACTGGTGAAACGTGGGAAAGTTCTACATTCCTCTGCCTACCTCTTCGGGGATTACAGGCGTGATATTACATATTTTTATATCTGTAATATCTTGAAATATCATCTCAATACCTTTGTTTTAGAAAAACTCCGTTTTCTATTTAATGCTACGTAATGACAATAAAAACAGCTTAACTTTTTCTTGCATTTCTAAATAAGTAGCCGTATTCAGTTCTCTTTCTTGAGTCTACATCTTACATTATTGAAAATATGTACCTATTAAAGTTTAGGCGACGACAGAAGTCATAGGCATAGCTGGGGAATAATATTAAGATAACAAAATATTAATCAATAAACAGGAAACCATTACGAAAAGTTAATAATTACTGATTAATTGCTAACGTTATGACGATGATTTACACATAGCTAATTAAAATTATTAGAAGTAATTACGTTAAGACTTGAATGAATCAAGCGGCTAAACCTCATTATACATGTTACTAAGAGATGATTACGGAATTTTTATTGACCATACCATATGCTAATTCATAGGAACTAGGAACTCCAGCCATTCTGTGATGTTAAGAACAATCTCTTTGTTCTAGAAAGAGAGAAAAGTTTATAGTGGCTACTCTATAAAACATTTTGGTCTGTTATGTAAGGTATGACTGCCATGTTGATTGCGTGCTGATTGAGAAATCCTGTGTTGTATTTCCGGATCGAGTACTATTTGATTTTTCTAACTAAGATTTTATATTTTATTGTTCAATATTTCGTGAGTGTTGCATATATGTAGTAGGTACGTACTACTAGTTTCGCACACTTTCGAACCTATTGACATATACGAGGTCTTTATGAGCTCCCGCCATTTGCAGCGGAGTCGTAGCAGAGATTAGAAATTTTCTTTCTAGTTGACATTTCTGGCAGTGGCTTGGAATTTGGATTTGGAGTCTATTAGTATCCGGTGTATGTAGAGCAACACGCTCATCCCCTATTACGTGGTGGGACGTAATAGGGGACGTAATTATTATCAACGTTATTAATGCTTCTTTCAACATCAATAATAATTGATGTAAATTAAAAAAACCATAACAGATGGTGGTAATTCGAGATTTTGCTGTATTAACCATTTAGCATCTTTATCAATATATAAGAAGAAATATTGATTTTTATGATCCACCTCAAATCATTTGTCTGAAATATTTTATAATTTTTATCTTCTAGAAACAGGTCCGGCATTGCTGTTGAAAATATCAACATTTCAACGAGTTTCTAATAGGAAAACGTTGTAAAAAATAAAGCAAATTCAATTTTACTGTTGTATTTAACATAAATTATGTAACATAAAATATAAAATTTTTTGTGTGTCTATATTCTCTTCACCGAGTCTATTCACACTGGGATGTACCATCGTTATTTCAGTATCAACCTATTAAATCAAAAATCACAATAGACTGTAAATAAATACAGTGACAGGTACAATATTTCAAAAGTAAACCTCATAGTTCTCATTACAGAATTGTAAGACTCTTGATTGTAATGGACAATCAAACTGACCATTGATGGTCCTGATACAAACAATTGCAATGGACAATATTTTTATGAAATTAATGTTCATAGTATAAAAAAAAACATAACACATACCAGACCTACGGTAGATATTTAGGATAATAACAGGATATAATAAAGGCGAAATAAATTACATATCATCGAATGTTATTTTGTAAAGCATTTAAAATAAAAATATATCTAAGACGGCACTTCCATTTATAAAACAATCGAAAAATAAATAAATGTCCTTTAAAGCTATTTAACGATCCTACAAAATATTTTATATGACAGTTATTGTTACGAAGCTTATTATTGCATTATACTCTACAAAAACATTAATTATACACTTTGTCTATGGTATTCTTCACAAAAAAGTAAATTTAAAATATAGATTCATTTTGATATAAGTTATATTGGTAACGAAAAGATAGAAAGCAAAATAGAGTCACTTAATTAAGTTAATAATATACTTAGTGTAAAGAAATAACATTTTGTATGTTGTCTTTTGCTTATGAATAAAAAAAACACAGTGATAGTAATTAAATGATAATCCAGCGAGAGTATATTTTTATACATACATATCATCACGCCAGGTCCCTTGAGAGTTAGGCAGAGAGTACATTTTTAAGCTATTTAAAAGCTTACTGATTTAATACTCTAAGTCACTCATATGCTGATAATGCAAGTATTAATATCAGTTCAACACTTCTACAATATATTCAATCAGTAACCATCTTTATAATAATTCTGCCTGTGTTTATAACTGGATTTAAGCGCCAATCCCATTCTTTAGCTGTCATTTCGTAAATATTTTCTTAAGAATCATATTATGCATAATTTAATAATAGGAATCTTATTTATGAAATTAGATCACAAAGGTGACCCTTAACCTCGTTTACAACTTTTATTTTATAAAATTGCTAGATAAGCAACAATATCAAGCAAACTCATCATTTAATGCAAGTAATGCATTCAATTTTCATAAATAATGTATTATTCTACATGAATATTGTCAAGCATACAAATGTATGTAAGACATATATATTTAAAGATATATGTATGTATATTAATTTGTAATGGCCGGCATTAACATTAAGGCATTCACCCTATCACACATGTTTAATTTCTTAACAATGTATACAGATCACTATGAGTTCAATGATTTCATAGAATACAACTGCATACCCACATAGCTAGATCGTGAATATCAGTAGTGTATGTAAGTCTAAATAGTCTTATCATAACATGTTTACAAATTAAAGTTTAGAAAAAGCATCCTAGAAGATCTAAGCAGATGAAGATTAATGGTCAACCTCTAGTAAGTCTAATAAAGGCCTTGAATGATTAGTCTTCAGCAAGAACAATGTAATCCTGTCACTCTCACTGGCATACAGACACACTCGGAAATTGTAACTTTAAGTATAATACATAGGATTTTTGGCAGTGGTTATATAATGAGGTGATTCAGCTCATTACTGACTTTATGAGCTGAATCGGAAGATCTATACTTTGTTTCATATAATATTATTTGTGAGTGATTCTTTATGGGGTGATCCAATAGCGGCTTGTAATCATTACCGATGCTGAGGAATTTAGTAGAATAGGGGAATGATTCAAAAGAAGCCAGGACTGAGTCATCCTCCAACTACAAAAGCGTATTGGCCTCCTCTATATTCTCAGAAGCTAACAGTTTCGGCTAGCCGACGAGCACAGCTCAGTGGTAGAAGAGCTGACATGTAGGCGCGGTGACGGCGCGGTGACGGCGCGGTGACGGCGCGGTGACGGCGCGGTGACGGCGCGGTGACGGCGCGGTCACGGTGCGGGCGCGGTGTGGGCGGGCGCGGCGGCGGGGCACAGCGCGACGCGCGCGGGGAACAGGTCGCCGCGCACGCGTAGCGCGCGCACGGCGGCGGGCGCGGCGCGGTGCGCCAGCTCGCCCACCAGCAGCGCGCCCGCGAACACCTGCCACGCCTCGGCCGCGCGCACCAGCCGGAACGTCGTCTGGGGATCAACGGGCCCCGCGAATAATACTCACGACATCTTACGGGGACAATAACAGTAACACGAGGGGCACATGGTCCCATACTGAGCATCACGGGACTCGTGCTATGGTCACCGGCCAAACTAAATACATACATACATTACAGATATTTATTACATCCAAATTCAAATTCAAATATCATTTATTCAAAATTGGTTCATTGGAACACTTTTTGTACGTCAAAATGAAGCTAGCACCGCTTCGGAAAAGGCCTCGCTATGGAGAAGAAGCGGCGAAAGAAACTCCATAGGCGTGCTACTGCATCTTTTAA
>DWDU01000916.1:0-16293 GCA_018245575.1 Jemadia suekentonmiller | reverse complement strand
ATATTAGTCAAAAACGTAATACCGATATTCTGATGTAGATTACTAACATACAGTTAGTTTCGTCACAGTTTTTGGGGTAATGTAAAAGTGAAAGAATAGGTACCTTCATAACATTTAAACTGACATGGATTCATGCAATGAAAGTTATTGCTAAGTGCCTATATAAATTTGAATGTGGAAAGAGATAGCGGAAAGCAAATGGAAGATTAGCAGAAAGATTATTCTAAGTGGGAACTGTCCTTATGGTATGAATTTTTATTTGAATAGGCATTATCTCTCTAATAATTTATAATTGTTTTGTGTTGTATATGTATTGCATACAATTGCTTACCTACATTTATTTAACACAACATGGCGGTCTTCAGCACCGCATTATTCTCTAGAAAACAGTCACATTATCGTAAACAGTTCATTTATGAATCGTTTACACAATGTTAATTACACAGTTGCATCGAAATTTTATTGCACCCGCCCTCGTTTCCAACCCCATTCGGAGCTAACCAATTTTCCACTCGATTTACCAACGAAACGAAATGGCGGGCACCGAAACTTCGAACGAAAGCCCAATGTCATGGTGGAAGCACAACAAAAAAAATCCACCCAGAACTCATTGTGTTTAATTAATTACTTGTAAACAAGGGCGATGAGTTTACGAAATCGTTTTGCTTGGTTTTTTTTTAAGTAAATAATAATCGTAGAAAGCTACGAAATCGAAATAACAATGCTCGTTGATTTCCCGCCTTTTTTATTCTTCGCTCATAATGTTGAATGAGCTCTGTATCGGTGGTCGTTCCGTTTTAGTAACAAGGCGGTTTCCCTTTGTTGGTTCATTGAATGTGGTTTTTTGTTGATTGGTTATGTAAATTAAAATAATACAATCTAATCTGGAATGTTATTCATTAGTTCAATATGTACAGAATGTATGATATATTTTAGTAGTATTCTGTTATATAGGATTTAGTAAAATATTTGTTAGGCATACCTCACATAGGCATATCTATATTTGAATCATTAGAAATGACGAAAATAATTATCAATTTTTTTCACATGTATTGAGTATGACAGTGAGCTAATGTCTAGTATAGTTTTGGTGTAGGTATGTAGGCATAAGTTAGTTATGCATATATTAATATACTTAGGTTTCTTTTAACATTCGGTTCCACTGATTATACATGTAGGTCTTGTATAATAGGTACTCACAAAATTTACAGTGTATGTAAGGAAGGCTTTTGAAACCTAACATTCATATTTCATAGATCCTATATTTTATATCTACATACAGTTGAACTATTTAACGCACAGAAAATAGCTATAAGAATGAAAATGGTTATACCTATACATAATTCGTCTTTAAGTCATTTAACTACCAAATCATTTTTATGATGTGTTAAGTACAAAAAACGTACGATTATGTATCTACGATTGATAATTATCAATTATACAATTATTAATTACAATTACAATTATTATAATATTACATTTCGCTACTTCTTTTCATCCTCTATTATCATGATTTACTCACCTACATACTTACTAAGGAGATATCCCGGAAGTTTACACAAAATCGTACAATGCGGTACAAAAGGCTAAATTTAAAACTTGCTCGTAATTGTACGAAATGGGCGCCGAGCGGTGGGCAGGGCGCTTAATGGTTGGAAGCTGACTCGCAACTTAGCAGCCCCGCCTCAGAATGAATAGAGCTCATTATACTGCTGGCGCCAGTAGCTTTTCCTTTCTTTGCTCAAGTCCGTCCGGCCACTGGTCGCCGCAGACGGTAGGAGCGTCTCGATATTCGTTATTTGACTTTTTTTGACAGCTTAATAAAAGGAAGCCGTGGACTCACTCATGCATATGTACAGCAGAGTAGGAAGGTCATCAGTATTTATTTTATAATATGCTGTTATTGAGTCCTGAACCAGCTGCGTGGTGATCACTGCTGCCTCTGTTATTACAACGAATACCTACTTCTTTATCCCATATATTCAAAATAAAAATATTGTATACCTATGTTGCCCGAGTAGCAAGTATGTCTGTGTGGTCCCGATTAGAGAAAAAGAATATGCCCGGACTTAATGATTTATTGTACGCTTGTAATTGTACCAAATTCATCTACACTTTCTCTCATCAGTTCCATGTTTTTAGAGCTTTTCTAAACGCTAGAAAGTTTTTAATATTTTGTCATATTTCTTTATTCCAATCTCACAAGATCGTTCCTAACAAGCAATTTATAGCTCGCTATGATAGAGCAAAGAAACGAAATCTGTTACATTGTTGACTTCACTGGATTCTTTTAACAGTGATCATTAACTCAATGTACTGCTTCGGTGGGCTAGCGGTCGCAAGTGCGACTGTTGAGTGAAAAGCCCTAGGTTCGATCCCTGGGTCGGTTACAATTTGGTTTTTCTAACTTATAATTCCTAATAATTAGACAGTTTGGATTTTTGTGCCCGATGTATGACAATAGGCTCATCCTATATTCTGTGGTCGGACGAATAGCATAACAAATGAGTGTTATTTCTAAATAACAGTAGGCACAGAGGTGAGATGTTACCTGTTATATATTATAACTAATTGCATGAATTGTGCGGAGCAAGTACATACTATAGCATTATCTATTTATACGTTAAAACTATTAAACAATGTGTTCTGTACTGTAAAACTATTAAACAATATGTGTATCGTGGCTATCTGTTCACGCGTACGCTTAGGCAATCTGATTCCAACGCAACATGTGACCAACTTCGAATAGCACGGACACTAAGCGTACGTACTACAGACAGCTTAGCTACCGATTTTTGTGCTAAACTTTAAAGCGAGCTTAGGACCAATTTCTCCTATGGGAACTACTAATGCTGGCTGCTTTAAACACTTACTCATTCTGCAAAACAGGCAATCTTACAACGCGCTAATCTTCGCGTCGAAGGACGCTGAGGTAATACTGAGCCAGACTTGGCGCTTGCACTAAATATAAGGTTTAATCCTAAAATAAAACAACACATTTCGAAAATGTATAAGTATAGTTTTATTTATCTACATATAAACACTTGTGTACGATACGATATTGCTACACCATACTTAAGCTAGGAGACCAGTGCACGACGAAAACAAACATATTTATACAAGACAAGAATCCCTTCAACCATAGTCTTTGGCACGTTATCTTTGAATAGGACAAAGACTCGATCAACATTCAGTTCTTTAAAATTTCTTAATTCTACTCTATATATACACGTTTCACACAATTCCATACACGAAGTACATTGATTTTACAGTATTTTCTCGAACTTCTATAGTCTAGTGCATCGATTCCCAAAAGGTGGCCCGCGGAACCCCTGGGCTCCGTAGAAGGGTCACAGGGGTTTCGCGTTCAGTCCGAAAGTTAAATAAAACATACGTAGAAAAATGATAACTACATATATTATTTATGTATTACTATTACGCTGTAACCCGGTCAAAAGCGCGGTCGCTGCGAAAAGTGAGCGCTCCTCGTCTGTCGAGACGTTGCCAGTGCGAGCGCATTTCATTCTTTTCCAACCAGTATTTTCAATTTTCACATTAAAACAGTTATATTTAAGTGTATTTCTCTATAGCATAAATGTTTTGTAATGTTTTTACAATTTTTGTTTGATTTATTTGTATCTTATTATCAATTCATACATGAATGTATTCGAACAACATTATGTAATTTCTTGAGTTTTCAAAATAGGGTTCCACAAAAAAAAATATTATCCATTAGGGTTCAGTGACCGAAAAAAAAATCGGGAATGTCTGGTCTAGTGTGAACCAGTTTTATTTGGGTGCACGGCAGTGTATGCCCCATGTTCGTGCACTTAAAGGTTAGGTCAATAATATTCTGTAGTGAATTAAATAGTTCGTTTCAAGCCTACTCCAACGACATTCCACTGTAATACAAACATTACACTCATATACGAGTACATCAATATTTCTATGATATCATTACTATCTATAATTTTATTTCTTACAGGACTGCTATCTGATAATTTATTGTCATAATATATCTTCAGGGTAAAACAGATTATACACACCAAATTAATCTTTAATTACAGGAGGGTCACCTACATATATAATAATTGTTAACTTTCATATTACGTTAAAACATACTACATTTCATATTACGTTAAAAAGGTAGGCAGAGGACTGCAGTACGAGTGCACTTTCATACTTCACTAGTTACGTTTACGTCCTACCATGGATTTTCTAATTATGCTAAAATTTTATTTTTTTACCTGAGTCATTGGAACAATGTTCTAGATACAAAGTTCAAAAAGTCATCTGCACTTACTTGTGTGATGTATCAGAACTGGTAAACGTATGTGGGACACAGCCCTGGGCTATTTCTAAATAAAAGAAGACCGAAGTATACCGTTCTATTAAATCTACGTAATCTTCACATGTGGTAATAATTATACAATGTTAGTAGCCCGACTTGTATGTATTAAGTGAGTGATATAAATGTAGAAGAAACATATCAGGATATATATAATTCGCGACAGGCACTCTATGCCACCTCATAAGGGTCGTGGCGTGACGATAGTACCAAAACGCAGCAATACTATTTGGCTTGAAATAACTATACTGAAATACTGAAAAATCAACATAAAGGCGTGCGTGAAAAACAATCATTTGTTATATAATTTAATATCCACAATACACGATAAATTGTGATGTTTAATGACTAATACAATTGCATAATTATACAAAAAATATGGTAACACTTTATACAGACACAACTTACAACTAAAGTAAATGTATGTTAAAGACTATTAAAACAGAATTGGATTTTTTTTCGGACAAAAATGACAATTTAGACATCTTTCAAAACATTATTTAAGCGAAAATTTACAGCAATTAACGTTGAGACTATAAACTATCATATTATACTCTTGATAAATGTCATTATAATAGACTATATGTCGCATGTTTTATCAGACTATAAACATCAGTGAAAAATAAATTCCTTCGGAGTTTTATTAACTGAAATCGATTTAAATTTAAGCTCGAGTGATTATATTAAAATTTATAAGTGCGAAAGAGAGACAAAAAAACTTAAAACTATTAATATTAAACACAATCACTGAATCACAAAGAAAAAAAAAACATTAATATTAATGAAATTTCAAAAATTTACATTCACATCTCGATGTGTCGACATTAAATACGAAATGACTATGAACATATGACGAGACAAAACCTATACTAAAAAGTTAATACGACGAGTTATTTAATTTTAATATAATACAAAAATGATCATAGTAATAAAAAGAGATGAGTATTAAGAACATATCGAAAATGACATAGCACGGTGGTAATTGAGATATGTGTTAATTGAATGCATTTAAGCAATAAATTGACACAAGGTAATATTTACAAGAAACTATATGGACATGTTGCCAATGTTGCCGCTGATGGCCATACGATATGTGACGTATGCTTGCTTTCATAAGTTATTAAGTAACGAACGCCTATAGGGTCAGCGTCACACTATCGCTGACGAATCTCGAATGTTCTACGCACTACGTAAGTATGGTTCCGACAGCGATAGCGTCATAAGAGTGAAATGTAATGAGCATAGATGTATAATTTTTTATAAAACTCAATACAAATGTTCAGGAAGCTTACGATTTGTAGTACAATGTACAAATCATATCACATCATCAGCCTGCTCTGACTCCTCGCTAGTACCACGCGATTGAGCCCGATCAACACTTCGTTTTCGTGGTACAATGTAATTTATGCCAATACGAATGTTTTGGAGCCAGGAGATTCTAAACTAAGGAGAGCCTGTGATGTGATGACCAGTCAGCTGTTAAACTACACACAGAATGTCTATACGTATACACACTTGTATAGGCAATTCTACACGCAAATACAACGAACACTAGCGTTCATCGCCACCAAGTACACAACGCCCAGGTCCCAGTAGTTGGCGTTAATAACACCTGGATTAATAATTATTAATTTCCCACATGTATCGTGACAGAAATGCTACGCTATATTTTGGCAGCAACGACATACAGGTTCTAGAGCTGATGTGATGACAAAATTGTTTATTTATTATATTGTTTCCATACTTATTACATTTCAATTAGCGATTTGTGTGTGCTATTTGAGTTCGGGATCAACCCGACAAAAGCTATTTTATATTCTAATATCACTCGCACAGCCGAAGTTACGGTACATAAGTCATATTCCGTTTATATCAATTACAATAAACACGTACATATGTACAATACGCAGAAATCAACTTGGCACTTGCGGGGAAAGCGCTTACCCGCCCGCCACCTGACTTCCCCTACTGATGCCTATCGCACTAGCCTTCGACGCGTCAGTACTTGCTAATACGTCATCATCGTCATATTACGTCACCATAGCGAAATGTCTAGTTAACTTCTGCGAGTTATGTACGATTTTTGACGTAGCCTCGTATATTATGACCTCAAAATGTATACTATATATGTTCTATATTCTAAATTCGCTCACTACATACGAGTTACTTCATTAATAAACAAATAATTAATGCCAAGTTTGAATGCAGTCCAACCATTTCAATCAAATCGATTTTGTAGTTAATATTTTCGTTTACTCAATGACGGTAAATACCGTGATTTCATATACGTTTGAATTTGTGTGTAATTTATATATTAATAGAGTGGGATGCCGTTTGAGCCTTGGAATTACGACCATAGCAGACCAAGAAGGACGTGGTCGGGTAAGTACATGAGATTGGTTGAGGACCACGTATTGTGGCACATTGTTAGTACCGGTTATTATTTCTAATGTAAGAGAACAAACGCAACACTTCATAATGCGTTCAGTTCCAAACTCTGATACAAGAAATCAGAAACAAATTTACGCAATTACACTTCAGTGTATAAAATATCAAGTATTTAATATTTCTACCTGGATAACTCTTGCTTTAATTTTATGGAGAAGCATTGAAACTACAGCGATGAAATCGTCCTGTACGCTCTTTACATATTACTGGGCAATTAGAGCAGCTAAGCACTGCCGAGTTACAAGAAACTTCTAGAAACGTAATGTATGCGTAGTTAATTTATGCATGGCCGAACTTGGCGATGCACTGCCGCGCATCAATTAAGTAAATTGTTATTGTAAGATGAGCCGCTGGATCTGTATCGATGCTAATATAAACAGCAATGTAAAGAGATTTTTCCATTCCAGTGCCTATTTTAAGAAGTAAGCTGGTATCTTTTTTCATATGCTTATTCGAAAATAGTACAAAATCTTTTATATCGAATAATTTTATAATGAAATATATAATAACCAATTACCGCTAAGTGTATTATAATCGTGGAAAATTTTATTTTTTTACCCTACACCTATGTGCTCTAATATCGTTAATTTAAAATGTGCGTTTTGTGCCCGCATTTTTTTTAGTGACTCACCAAATATAGAACGAAAAGTACCAACTTGAATAGTCATTCGGCAAATATGTGCAACTACCGTCACTTTAGCTACATTTATCATATCTATTGTGATTGATATTTAAAAAAATGTTTTTTTTTTCGTTTTTGTAACATGAAAGTAAAACGACCTAATTCAAAGAAAAACACTATTATACGTAGAACTATATCATTGTAGTTGACGTAATAAATGTATTGAATTTAATTGAACGTAAATAAAACTTTTACTATGTATTGTATATGTTATTTTTACTATAAGTATATCTCAATCATTTTAGCCAGTCTGTACGACCCTATTGTAAGGCATAGAGTTCTACCAACGATGAATCTTTTGGCATCGCTGCCTCCCGAGTTGAAAAATCAATAGTTTCAATAGGAGCAACTTTGTTGGAGCCATTGGGTTCCAATAGGTATAATGACATTCAGCGATTACCAGTCTTCATAGTAGAAATGTTAGAAATTCATTGAAGTTCTCTTTCTTTGTATTTGTTCCACCTAATTACGTAACATGTGTAAACGAGTCGAAAATCCTACTAAATTCGTATTCCTCTGTAAAGCACATGTGTTTATTGCATGAATTGTATCAAATGACACTCAATTCTTCGCTCATTGAGTCGATATATTAATAGACTATCGACGATAGTTCAAACATTCATCACAATACACAATGTTTTTAAAGAAATGAAATGATCGTTACGAACGACTCTAAATTATTAAGCACTTGTTGGAAATCTACAAAAGTAGTAAAAAAATTCTACTAAACGGATCAAGGCACTGAATAAGTCAGTAGGTGTAAGAATAAAAGGTGACAATCAAGAAAGAAATATAATTAATGCCACGGACGTTACCACCCATCGTTGGTTCACAAATTTCTCTTTAACCGCATAACCGAAAGCAAAACTTACAATTTTACTATAATAAATTGCGCTTTTGCGCCGAAATAACTCCGCACGCGGCTCACACGAAGACAAATTTAACAATAGCTGCTATGACTAGTAATTTTGTCTACGCTACGTCTAAAAATGCCAATGTAGAAACGACGCCCGAGTCCGACGCAGCACTCACCCCCACCACCGCGCGCCGGCGCTCGTGTCCGCTGCATCGAGTCCGACGACGCGAGCGCGAGCGGCGCCGCAGCGCCAGGCCGCAGCGGCCGGCCGCGGCGCTAGGGCGGCGCGCGCGCCTGCCGCCGCAGCAGCTCCGTCACGGTGACGGCCACCTGCACCGTGCCCTTGCCCTCCAGCACGTCGGCCGCGCAGCACATCATCTTCTGTCGACACATTGAGCGTTCACGTCACTTGTCCAACCGAACAAGTCTTCGTCGATATACATATCAGCGACGTCAAATTATACACATGTACATTGTCAGCGTTGTGGGTAATATTGTTTGTTTTTAAAGAGTCGTTTCATTCGATTTTTTTAAGGCTGTCCATTTCTAGGCAACACGTGTTAATCAAAATTGAACATCGGTAAACACAACACCGTTCCCGTATCATTGTGTAACGACAAGAAATAAAACTAAGCAGTAGCCAATAAGAAAATTTATTTCTTTAATTAGAGAAAAACATTGTAAGTACATAAAAAAGGTACATTCCATAAACCTGTTAGCCGAAAAAGTTAAAAAAAACCTACTTAAATTTGTAATAAAATCGAGAACACTTCAAAATACAATCTTTGTGAAAATGCACTAGAAAATGAAACGGAAGCTTAAAAAAAAACAGCAAAAATCTTACGAACATTTGAACGAATCAAAATAATACTGCACCTATTTAGAAAAAAAAACCAATCAACAATCAATTTTGTAACTCTAAATCGACATCTTAAATCATAATGGAATATTAGGTCTGGTTTTAATGTTCTCATAGCTAAACATTGCCAAATACACAGGTGGCAAGAAATTAAATAGTTACCGTCCTGCGGTTCATTGAAAAAGTTGTAAATATCCAAACTCTATTATAATACAAATAAACCGTTTACAATAAACATTTTTACAAGTAACTTTGTTTTTATCATCGCTTGTAATCTAAGCAGCAGGGCTACAGTAGCGAAGGAAATATTTGACTTTAAAATACTTATACAGTAGAAGTACTGATATATTATTTTTATTAAATATGTATTCAAAAAATTTATACAACTTTAATATATCACCAAGAAATTCTGATAACACAGTCCTATACAAAAGTGGGTGTGTATATGAGTTTAATTTGAATACATTTGAAAACATTCATATTCATTTATGTCCAAAATCACAAAAACATTAAAACCAGGTACATACAAACATACCCAAGCACCACAAGCCAATAAATAAACTCTATGTAAGCATAAATTAATTATTATATTAATCATAACGATATATCTTATTGCATACTTAATCTATGTATTATTTGTTGTACTTGCAAATTTAAAGCTCAAAAAAATAATGCGAACGTTATAAAGGCATTTGTGTAGGGGAAACAAAAATCGTCACACTTCAAATACATCATGTAATGAAATACATACAATCTCTGCCCACCTACGGGCGTTACAGGCGTGAATTTACGTTAACAAAATACAGAGTTTATGTTTCTGAATATTTTGTTTGAATCGTCCGTGTGAAATTCATCAAGTTTTAAAGTTTAAACAAATTGTTACTTTTCAAAAATATCAGCTCGATATAAAATACATGGCAAGGAAATGTATCATTAAAATAGACGATTTTATCTCTCTTTTGTTTAATTGAGATAGAAATAAAATGTATAGACCATGGTATATAGTATTAAAGTATTTTTCTATAGGTAAATACATATGAATTTTTAAATATTAACTTTTTTATTTATAATGCATTGCTAAACATAAAAAATAAAAGAATGAAAAAAGAGTATAAAACATAGTATTGATTAATTTCAAACAGTAATAAAATTAGTAGTTAATTATGGTATTAGATTTTAAAGCCATATTAACTTAAATTCTTATTCAAAAACACTGTTGTTCTTTTATGCCATACCGTATTTCACTTTCTGTCATATTTTTAAAATTATATGGCGGAGCGAGAGAAAGTGATGGTTTAATTCTAAACCAGTAGTTTTATTGAGCGTTATGAACAAGAAATTAATTAAATATGAAAATACATAGCTTTTATATGTACTATATATATGGTGCAATTTAGAGTAACATTACAGAAACTAGTCTTTTTTAATATATTAATAGATCTTTGGAATGCTTATTAAAATACAAAACTATTATCAGTCGATTATTTAACTTGGCAAATGGAATATAGGCGGTATTTACAAAAGTATTTAATATTTTAACAAAAAGAAAGATATATTTCGTATGGAATCCAAATATCGAATTACACATAGTATGTGAGAGTTTCCTTTGTGCCAAGTTAAATATCAACTAGGCAATTAATTTTTAAATGCATCAAAAAAATTTAGTCAATACATTTTTAATACATAGTTGGCATCTCACGTTTACTTGGCTCAGTTAATGGGTATTACACAATATTATAACATTATATCATTTTTGTTAATTTAAAATTTTATAAAACGTTGTCTTTTACATATATTTTATCCAATAGTTAAGTGAGAAAGCCTCGAAATACAGTCTAAATATCACTACGCGCTACTAGCGTGGCCGTTCATAACATACTAATGCGTTTAAAAAATTACTAAAGAGGGCTGCAGGATATCCATTTCACCAATCTATAATACTATGGCGGAATGGTGAAGGATACTTTACAAATGCCTAATTTGTTAAATTAACGAAATAATAAAAATATATTTATGGATGATACTTTTGGTTATGCAAGAGCAATTTTAATTTGAAAAAAAAAAACTTAAGGATGCGCCATCTAGCGATCTATTAGCGAAACATATAGAATTTTCTTTTTAACCAATAAAAGAGGGGGAAAAAACATCACTACCTACGTACGATATACAAGAACGCATCGAATTGTATAAACGGCCAATTTTAAAACATACTCAATAACATAGCTTTTGCATTATCAATACAATAACGATATGATGTTTCGATTAAGGCATATTTATTATATTATTCTTATTTTATAAGAAATACGAAGACACGTCAATCGACTAACCACTAATCAGTAAACAGCTTAATGACACAAACATATACATAATGCACGTTCATACAAAATGCACCAAAGTATTCGAAATAAGTAAGTACTTGGAACATAGAGGACTAAGATATCAAATTGATATTGTAACATATTAAATTGAACTTTATGTGCTGCTCATATAATTTTAGTTGATCTCCTGCCACTTTACGAAATACTGTCGTAAAGGACTCATTTTACTGGACCGTCAGAAACAAAAGGAAAATAAAACGAACGTTGTTGTACATGTAATTACAAGAAATTATAAGTAGGCATATAGTTTTGTGTAACTATTCTTTATCAAGGTAAAACTACAGGCAATAGCACCGAGGATAGTGACAAATTATTTTTAATGAAAACTCATAATGAGTTCATTATTTTTACTTCACGAGACCAATCGAAGTATTATAAGCAGCCGTCTGCTATTGTATACGGAAGGTGGAGGAATCGGGAACTGAACCTGCACAAACATTCATACGTGGCACTGTTAAACTGAACTACACATTACCTCGTACACATCGACTACAGATATAACTTAGGATATGTTACACAATTGGCAGTGGGAACATGTTACTTCATTAAGGCGACTTTAAAGGTCGAGACAGCGAACAGTGTGCGTCAGTCGATACGAGTCACGGTTCAACAATTTGATTTGCATAAATTCGTTTTTTGTTCTGTTTATTCCATTTTAAAAGACCAGTATTTTACGCGATCAGCAAATCTTATAAACCGTCAAACAATACGATGACAATTAATACTAATAAAATTGTTGCACTTCAACTAACACATAAAACAAATCTACTCTCGAAAACCTTATAATAAACTAAGTATTAATTGGAAACACCAAACACATTCAATGAAACGCAAATATAAAACTATAGAAAAAAAAACCTCTTTAACCCTGAGATCTCTGGAATAAGAAAGATAAATGAAACAAATCAAACAAAACACAAGTCACGAAACGAATCACGATCAATTCAATCATAATCTAATCAAATGTTACGCAAACGGAATGAAACTTTGTTATGGAGCTAATTAAGTTCAATTTACGTTGTTCGTATGGCATAAATTCGCATTGCATTTTTACGAATTAGGAGACGAAAATCTTGACTAGAACAGAGTGCTACAAGAGTCCGCTTACACAACACTTTTCAATACTATCCATATGATTTCAGATCGGTTTTCAACATTCATTAACTGTAGTGGACTTTGTTCACTATGAAGAAAAAATCAGAAATTTATGAGGATTTGTTTGTGAGTTAAAGTCTCGATTTAATTAAAATTACTGTAAGATTAATATCATTTGTTGTAAATCATTTCTATAAATAAAAAAGTAATAAATGTATTATCTTTGTTCCAAAATGTACAATTCTTGCACAATAGAGACCTGTTTCCTATACATATGTAAAGATCTTCCAATTTAAAATGGAACGCCCCTCCAATTAAATTCCTTATTTTAATGTGCGAAGGAAGGTAAATATTGCAACATTTTGTGTGCGTGCGGCGATTTTACTGCAAACTTGGACTCGCCTTCACACTGAGAAGTCAACAAATGGAGCCATTACTGCACCAATTGACTTACTATGGCGCTGACCGCGCGTTTTGTATGTAACGACACGTCCGCTCTGTGCCGCGGTCGAGTCTATTATGCACTAGTTGGTCGACAGATCCGCTCATCAAAAGAAATTGATTATGTTTATAATCGTTTGCTGATGTGACATATTTGCATGTCATTGTGTCATCTAAATATCTAATTTGCATGTAACCGTAAGTGCACAGGAGGAACGTTTCGTTTTAAACTACATGATCATACATATAATGTATACATATATACACAGCTGTCTCGATGATTAAATAGTACATTCTTTGTCAAAGTAAATAAAGTTTTACTGTTGCTAACAATCACTTAAAACGTCTATAAAAATCTAACAATAAGTTTTATTTGCAGTGTACAAACGCCGCTGTGACGTCATCATGCAGGGCTTGAGTTATTCCGATTTTTATTAGATATATAGACTAATTATATATCTCTATAGTTATTTGTGATACCTTGGATATAATAAAATCTAATATCAGGAAAATGATTGCAATGTTCAGCAATAAATTAGCAATGATCAACTCATTTACTCGTTTCACATTAAAGACAGACAGACGTAGGATAAGAGATATAAAGGTTAATGAGACAATTTCAATATTCATTCTGTGTTCTAATTTTGTGTCTGTGTCTAAATGCTAAAGTGGTCTGTGACACATTATTCTTGTATATATAAATTGGTATTTATTAATATTTTTTTCTAGTTAACTTTTAGAACTACTTGTGCATCTTTGTGTTGTGAAATCCTATAGAATAACCTCTAAGGTCGGTGCATTTAGATACTTCCATTTTTGAACCGCTAGAAATGACCTAAAACCGTTATTTCATATTGCTTTACACAGCATAGTGTATTTCCTTATTTTAATAATAAAATTGTGAATTTAAGTTTTCGAGGAGAATAAGTAACTCATTTTAAAGTATATATCATATGAATTTGTATCCAATAAGATATGAGTATGAAATATCTAATGTATCGTACAACGTGATTTAAGCACTGGCATAATCAATTTTATAATAAATTGACCGTAACTGTATTTAAAAAAATGGACAGCAAACGTACAAGGTAGATGTGAAATTTAATAGATCGAGGAAGAATACAACCATAGACTATTGTCTATGGGAGTTAATATTGTCTGTGATCGTCCCATTAGTACAATTGTTTTAAGGCATCATATATTTTGCTTACTGAATAATTCCACTCTTATTATACTTCTGTTTTAACCATAGATAATGTATATACCCATAAATATATAATGAAAAATACAGATCATATTTAACGTACTCTTAACAATTGTGAAGTTTTATTTCAAATACCGTTCAAATTCCTTCCATCAGTCTCATCGCTCGAACATCCTCTTACGTGTAAATTTCAAACATTACTTAGCCTCAAAAATTGTTCTCCCGGCAATCACAGTTTGACTGTAATAAGGCATTTTAGAATTCTTATAGTACAGAGCGCATACGGTGTGTTAACCACTTCTACAAATAGCGATAAAAAAGAAAACATTAAGTATTATTAACACGAAATATGTTCCAATATAGTAACAAGATTCTATTAAAGAATGAGAAATCTTTGTATGTGATTGTAAATAAAACATACACAAAAAGAAACATGCAAAGATTTGTTTCGAACATTCTTTCCACGTTTGTTACATAAATTTCCATACAATACTGAACGTATGCAGCGCACCATATGGAATCCAGCAGTGGCCAGCACTTTTGTAACATAAAAAAAACTTCGTATGATATTTAGAAGTGATTATCACAGTCAAAGTATTCATATGTAGGTGTGTTGTACATACAAACAGCTGGCGTAGTTTTTCTACCATACAACTACCCACAATTTTCCGAAACTAGTTATAACACCTTAATAAACTACTGACAAGAAGAAGAGTTACAGTTTAATATTATGACGTCTCAACGTACTCAATCCCTCGGAACCGAGATCTTCAGCTGCCGGATTGGCTGCACAATTACAGAGGATACAAGATAAGCAAGATGGTGGACAAGAAAAACGATCCCAGGCACAGGCAAGTGAAGAAAATCCTGTTCTCCCTGTCCTTCGCCGACTCTTCGATCGCTGCCGGTTCGCTGTTCAAGCTGTTCTGAATTTCCAAGTTCATCCTGTCCCGGTCGTACCTCGCGGTGTTCACTTCCTCACCGACGATGTCCACCGGGAAGTCCACCTCGTCCGTGTCGTATATTTCGTAGTGATCGCCGCGCAGGACGCCGCGGCCCCCGCAGAAGGGCGTGACGAACTGTATCCTGCTCGTGCGGTAGTAGCCGCTGTCGAGGCCCGGCGCGTCCTCCTCGGACTCGTCTATGGTGTAGTTGGTTCCGTGGTCGAAGTTGTTGAAGTTGCTGATGTAGCGGTCGTCGGCGTGCCTGGCCCGCCGCCGGCGGCGGTCGAGCTCGCGGGCTCCCGCGGGCCCCCCGGGGTGGGATAAGTCGTGTGCGTGTAGCGGGTCTGTATGGCTATCCGTGGGCGAGCGCGGCGTGGCGTGTGTGAGGAGCGCGGACAGAGTGCGAGCGAGAGGGAGCGCGCCGGCGGCTCCCTCGGCCTGCGCGTGGAGCCCCAGTACGTGGTCGGGCGAACAGATGAGCTCCTGGAACACACGCCACCCGTCTCTTAGTTTCACAATTGTTACATTATTTCTCTGTTTTCGGTTCGCGCATGGATATCATACGAGACCCTGCAACACTCGAAATTTACATAGCGGCATGGGGGTTAGGGTGTAACTATGGGACGATCGCTGATATTTATTATTGTGATATCGACAGTTTAAACACATTTTTTACTAGTCAAAAATATGATAGTTTTATGTGAAATGAAATCATAAAAACCGCTGAGTTATTAATAAAAATAAAACACATTTACAAGTAACTAACTACAGACAAGGGACAATATCGTGGTACTACAACGCGAAAATAACATTAAACTGACCAATATATTTATTTTCTATGATTTACAAATTATAAACGAATATATTAGCAGTGTACAAATTACAACGAACATCTTAGGAGTAAACAGTAACAACATACATATCGGTAAAAAAATATTTATTATTAAATGCCTTAATTTTTATATTGACTGCCTCGTTGGTCGTGTTGGTTGCAAGTGCGACTGCCGATCGGGAGGTCCTGGGTTCGATTCCCGGGTC
>DWDU01000915.1:0-16296 GCA_018245575.1 Jemadia suekentonmiller | reverse complement strand
CCCGACCCGGGAATCGAACCCAGGACCTCCCGATCGGCAGTCGCACTTGCAACCAACACGACCAACGAGGCAGTTAACAAGATGGGGCCACAACATACAAATTTCCGTTATGCTGCTCTAGGTAGCTTTCTTGACATTATCAATTCAGCAGGCCGTACTTTACATTGGATCATAACTAAAAGAGTATAAGACATATGGAAGATACACTAATTGGAAAAATCCATCATTCCACTGCTCTATTTGTTTGATATGGGGTCGGTCCAAAATGTTTTTCTTCTCCGTTTCTCCCTATTAGCCGTTATTTCGCTATTCGCCCCGAATATTTCCTGCATTTTACGCATGTTTTACCATATATTCATATCTCTAAATTGACTTTT
The DNA here is from genome assembly GCA_018245575.1 of Jemadia suekentonmiller. Lineage (NCBI taxonomy): Eukaryota > Metazoa > Arthropoda > Insecta > Lepidoptera > Hesperiidae > Jemadia > Jemadia suekentonmiller. The sequence goes on along the minus strand of DWDU01000915.1, from coordinate 15,919 downwards.
TCCTAGAGGACAAATGCATTCTATAACATTTGTTATATAATTACTTTTGTATATTAGCTTTTACAATATGAAATATGTCGTAAAATACTGAAAGTATTATAGAGGCTCCTTAAAATAACAAAAACTTTTCGCTCGTATCTTCTTAAAATTACATCGACAATATCTCGGGACATCTCTATACACGGCCATCTGATGCCAAAGTAAGCATCAATAGATCTATTATAACTTGTTATATTGAATTGACTGAAAGATCCCTTTTCCTCGGCTGTGCCATTGAATTAACACATCAGAGAAGCCAACCATAAGAGATACATTTTAAAAATTAATTCTAGAAATGAAATTAATTCTACGTGTATTTCTTCACTGAGTCAGAACGCACTCCGTACTAACAATCGTCAAACGTCGCACTAATCGTGTGGTGTATTCAAGTTTTCGAAGCCCAATTTGTGCTAAGTTTAATAGTCATATTACTAATTACCACTAACTAATAGTGATGCAGTATTTGCCTTGTGGTTTGAAATTCAGCCTCTTACTTCAGAGGCTCGGATTCAAATCTTGGCGCGCATATATTTACAAAAAATGTGCGTTTTAAATGTCGCTGACTATAATGGTGAACGAGAACATCGTGAGGATGCCTGGCACCTTAGAGTTCATAAAAAAATGTGCTCCAAGTCGTGTGAAGAAGAACCCGCAGTTTGCCAATGTGGCAGCCTGTGGCCTCAACCCTCTTTTTCTGAGAAGGATCCTGTGTTCCAACCGCGGAACGAGAAAGGGGGCGGACATAACTATGTAGTATTATTAATAACAACTAATACTAACCAAACTTGCCGATGCTAATAGTATTTTTCTAAATTAGTTATACACGTCCGTGAGCTCTATTATTGATGTATCATTAACGTATTGTTTATAATGCTTGCATTATATTGCAAATTAAATCATGTAACTAATGGTTCGAAATAATCTAAGGGAGTATCAACTATTGGTGTTGGTTGTGTGTGGTTAGTAAATAACTAAAACGTAACATCACACCTGTAATTCCCGAAAAAGTAGACAGAGAAATATAGTACACTCCCACGTTTCACCAGTTACGTTTACTTCCCACTATGAAATAGTGGACGTAAACTAACAGTCTATTAACATACACCGGGCAATTATCGACACTGTACAACAAAATTTAAATTATAAAAGTCCAATAGTACCCAACCCGAGATTTAAACCCGGGACCTCCTGATCGGCAGTAGCATTTGCAATCAACAGCACCAAGAAGGCAGTCAGTAAATACTTCTTGTATGCTTTTCCTCTCGCAAATGACTTCGTTATCATAAAATTCTAGAAACTACCGCAGCAATATGCCACATTCACTATAAGTCAGTTTACTGAATATAAATTACATCCGCGAACAATGGCATACTCGTACGCCGTGTATACGTATTTTTTATTAAGCCAGAGGACGGATCAGTCCAATGTTCGGGGATTTACGACTGTTTGTGGCACAATGAATCTGTTCGTACTCAAACCCTACATAAGGGCATAAAAGTTCAACTATGTGGGGGCTCCAATAAAATTTTTCGATTTATTCGTTGTCGTCGAAAGACCTCTTCGACTTGGATGAATGGACCCGTTTCCGCACGATAATTGGCGGTAAGATTATTTGGAGTTTTTATATGTTGAATTTGTAAAAATAAGGCACATGAAACACGGAACAGTATTAAGGTTATAGTTACAATACTGGAATTATACTAGAATTCATGATGACTGATAAGCGAGTATACTTAAGCTGTTTAAAAATATATACGAGTATTAATATAAGAGTGCGCTGACATTGGAGCCACATAATTCTGACACGACTCAAACTTGGCTAGGCTGTTTGGCACTGTGTCAACTAAGCAAGAGTGTGTGCGTATACGCTATGTGCGGCAATATCTTTTAAATTTCACATATCTTCAACTGTTTCTTGATGTTTATTTGCAATGGTACCTACATCTTTTTTCTCATATGCGAAACTATCAGATTTTGTTAGTTGTGAAATACGATTGACATTTATCGCTTGCAATATACGTAATCATGGGAACCTTTGGCTCATAATGACGTTAGATGGTAAATTTAAATGGTTGAAATTAGTCCTTATCGTAACTTGAACAAGTCTGAAGTTAAACTTGGAGAATATCAATAAAGCAACAGCACTATGTATTTGTCGGCAAAATAGATCCAATAGTTTATGTTGTTAAACCCTGGAGGGTTTCTAAGGCACTTATGTATGTCTATGGCTAAATACATCCGTGTAAGTTATTTTATGTCTGCTAGGACCAGCCCAACAAGCAAACGCAATAATATGATAATAATATTTAACAAAATGACAAATCATTCGATATCGTCGGGATCCACGTTACTATCGACATTGAGATCATTGTATCGTTTTGAAAGTATTTTAATAATAATGTTTAGGATTTTAATGTTTTTTTTACATTAGTACTAATATATTCTTGTTTGTAACAACAATTGCTCAGGTACCAAACATTCCTCGCAATAAAGTAAAAAATTTATAAACGGACCCGGTTCTATAGTAGCCGATAATTGGTTTCACTTGTAGAGACGGGTTTAGTCTGGGCCAAAATTTCCTATAATCTATCGCTCCAACGGCGGGTTCTATTACTTTATGATCTGTACCTGTGTACATCTGTTATAGGAATACCCCTATTATCTAAATAATAGCTTAATACGTCATTTGATGTTGTATTTTCAGTTATATTCATTGTACAATAAGATTTACAAAAAAAAACAACTTATGTTAACAATTTAATACAATCACTCGCGTTTTCATTGCGCGAATCAAATCCAATTCTATGATATGTGCCCGGTGACTACAATGCAAAATTTATTGTTTGATTGCTAGATATGTATTTTAGAAATGTGTTCGTATTTTTTTATTTACTTTTTAAATGGAATACTCACGAAATGAAACGTAACGTAAATAGGATACGGTCAATTAAAATAAAAAAAAACAAAACAGTGTCATTTAAAATAAAAAATCTTTCGAAAAGGTGCTTTCGAGCAAATCATGCAATGAAACAGTCCATAAACAAAGGTCGGATCGCGATATAAAGTGGCGCGATTATGCAGTCTTTCAGAAGTCAAAGCCTACAGCATTACGGGAAGTAATGGCCTAAAAATGGCCGCTGCAAAATTAAACTAAGCCGTAGAACCAGTATTGGCATCCAGTCCTTTATATGGCTTTTTGCATTGATACGGGCCGAATTTTAACATTTACGACCGACCCGTTATATTTTTATAGGCGGCCCATAAAATAACTTCTCCGAATACATTAGACTGAACGTTTGCTCCCGAGCAATATTTTTAACCTTTATTGGTCATTTACATAAGCCCCGACTGTATAAGATGTTTTTCGTGCGAACTCTGAACTCGGTGTGAATGGTTACTTATTGCTTGTGTGCTCATTTTTACAAGTTGAATTCAACAAAGAAATCCCATTTGTCGAATGGCGGTGAATCTTATGTGGGTGTTTAAAAGTCGATATCATTAATGAATTTCCATTGATCGCGCGACTGTATTAATGTAATATTTTACGAGGAATGATGGTATATATGTATGTATTAATGATGTAACGAATATTCGCATTCGTAAAATTCGTGCAAATGTTTTGCGAATATGTATATCATTAAAAAAGGTTAATACTATCAAAATCTTTTTATCAAATCTTTTCTTTTAATAAAGTCAAATGTATTTATTATGTTTTTAATACGAGTAAAAGTAACTTAACCTCGTAATCAGATGATCAGTTTTCACTTTACCATTTGGTATTATTTATTTACTTCACTTTGGGCCGTGAAGCTTAACAATTAAATTTTCTTTAGAACTTATAAGAAATACATATAATGGAATGTAAACAAACAAAGACAAATTTTTCTATGAAATTTATTACAAAAACTGAATATTCGTATTCGCGAATGTTCAAAAAATGACATTCGTTACATCACTGATATCTATACATAATGTATATTCATTTTAAAACACATTGAGAGTTATTGTACAGTCGAATAAAAAATAACATTATGAAATAGAAATTTAAATACAGTGTTTCACACGAACCGAGGTTTTAAAGCTTCGGATTATGTTCTTTATTTGAACGTGAATGTAATTACGTTTGTGGACTGTTTCTTTGTCGCTTTTCCTCAATCCCCCTTTTTTAATCATGCGTTTTTATTTCGAATATTCACTGTTTGAATTATAATGTTAATTATTATTCAATCTATGAAAATTTGAGTGTTTAGACACACCTGTAGTTTTATGATAAAGAGCGTATTAGACATATTATTATACTCATTGAACGCTAATTTCAATTGACAAAATACAATTAGTGATCTCGGCTTTATCCGGATTTCGCTATTATATAAAAACAATATTTCAACTACCGCCCAACTGTAAATAGCATTATAATATAAGGCTCCTGTTTACAGTTGGTGCATCCAGACGTATCAAATTTAGATAAATGCAAGTAAGGCAGGCTGAGATTTTATTTATATCTTATTCAACTTCGGGATTTTGTATCTTGCACTGACGCAACTTCGCTTTAATAACGTTCGTGTCACAGTTTTCATAATGCAAAGTGTAGTATGCAAAGTGTAAAAGTAGTACAATATATCTGAGGTTTTTAAAAAAATAATTGAACAAAACGTAAGTGATGCAACGTTGTACTACACTCTTTTCTGTCTACCTCTTCGGTCATTGACAGGCGAGATGTTACGTCTTTGTTACGTTGTTTATTTATTTATTTACGTTAAAATGACTTCAGTACCGAACTGGAAAGGAAATAATTTTCAATGCCACAATTTATCAGTTTCTTAAATTCTAACGCTATTTTATATATATAAAATATACTGTTTTGTTATATTACGAATGCGTCCCGCGATTCCGGCCATTTCTCACTTAGCTACGGGAATCATAACTCGATCTGCTCATTCACTCCCTACAGGCTCAGTCGTATTTCTTATTCATGGTCCGGATAAAAATTGAGCATTTTACGTTTCCACTAACTTTGTAGTGCATTCTTCTACACCTAAGAACCAGAAATGTATAAATATTGTGTAGATGTAGTAATTCTAACATATTTCTGAAGTGTAATAATTCTCCCTGCATATTGGTGTTTCGGAATTTCGCAAAGGATTTGTTAATTTGTCTAACATAATTATACCGCGTTTGACGTTTGTATTGAATTGAGCGGCAAATAAATTTATAAGAGTATTCCGTGTTTTAGATACTACGTTTATTTATCGGCTCGCGTGTTATTGAACTTTGGTCGCTGTTGTTAACCTTTTAGCGATCTTTTAAACACAAGAGTGTTTCTCGTATCGTGTTAAAACATCAGGTCTTTTAATTTCTATCTCCATTATTGTACTAAGTACACTATGTAACGATCATACATCCGTGACGTGGTCACATTCGTACCCGTACATCGTGGTAGGCTGACAACAGACGGTGGCATCTTATATTTTATTTCTGCGTTTAGAATTAAGGTTTTTAATTAAAATCCCTTGTAAAGAGCAACATCTAGGTAAATAAAAAGGCCGGTGACGAGGCAAGTACGGCTACTCTGTAACCACTAATTAACCCCCGCGGAACAATCTCCGCTGTGAGATCGCACGGTCACAAAGAAGACACCATGTAAATTAAAAATGTAAACGGTAGTATAATTGAATTTTAGTTTTAAGCACCCATTATGTTATGGTTTTATTAATTTTATTGGTACATTTTAGAACTCCGACGACTCAATATTTCCGCTCACCTTCACTGCACTGATATCTTTTACAAATTCCAGCGCCTACCATGGCTTTTGTATGGACAAATGTTCGCGTTGATATAATATTTAGTTAATTTTTCTATAATATTAAAACAGTAAAATATATCTAACGTACTTTTCTAAGAAGTGTGCTTAACTAATAATAACTAAATAATCCAGGCCTCAAACATAAATTGTGATCCCACGATTACTGCTTGCACTAAGACAATTGTTTCAAGTGACATAATGGCAAATCACAGGAAACATTAAGATTTTTCAATTAATTACAAGTATTTTATATGTTCATCCTCTTTCTACCTCGTTCTTATGCATACCTCTTCGGGGATTTTACAAGCGTATTGAAAGGTTTTCAATACATTTTGTTCAATTGCAATCACTTTTATTCACTTGTTTCATTTTCAATATAAAATGTACGATTACATTGATTGCCTAAACATCTATAACAACGGCCCATCGCATTGTCACGTACCTCGATATAAAAGCAAAACCTATCGACATTTATGACGTGATATTCACGGCTTGGCTCATTGGTTCCCAATGATATCATTTGGCAATCCTAGTTAATTTAATTTATGCTTCACTAGATGTGAAACCGAGCGTGGTGCTCGCGAGACAATGGAATATCGATTCTATTACAATACGCGGAGGATTGAATATAAAGCGAGTTGTGTGGCAAGAAGTTGTAGGAATCGCGAGGTAAGAAAATTCGGGAAAATTTGATTCATTCCTGGCAGTGTGTCAAGTAGCATATTCGTATGTGGAATACGGATGATAATCTTATATTCGAGCATATTGAGCGTAACCTAACTCCCCAGGCTATCATAGCAAATGGTAAAAAATACGTAAGTAGGTGGGTACTACTACTTGGGGATTCAAGTCTTAATGAATATTGAGGAAAAGTAATAATAGGTGATCGTTTTTCGAAACTTCTAGTCCTCAAAGGTGCTTTTCTTTTTCTATCGATTTTCATTGATTATTGTATATTTGAGTTTTTATTCAATAACGAAACTTGCGGGTCTTACATAGTCGTAAATAAAATATTACAGCATATTTTCATTACACAAATAACCATTCTAGATTTATTATTAAGTACGTGTTTATTAAAATAAACATATCTACAGACGATATATTGGGGGTTTCCTCTGAGTCGTTTTGCATTGAATTCGTCAGGCTTTGTTGATGTGTATTTCAAGACTCATTTGAAATCATATCAAAAAATCCCTCCAGCCTTAGTGCGTCGTACGTGAACTACTCGGGCATAATATGAAACAAAAAACTTTGAACAAACCTATTTCTTAGGTCGTCTATTTTCTTCTCCTGCGGTAGGCGCTTTATGAATGTAGATATGTTAAATTAGATGCTATAAATCTACCAAAACATAGGTTTGTGGGGATATTCCCCACATCGCACTTCGGATGAAGAAGGCTATTATTCCTCGCTGCGGCAGAATCGCGGACGCCATTTGCATATTGTTCGCAGTTGTTTTTGGGAATTACGCTCGTTGAGCTCGCGCAAATATTGTTCAACTGTTCCCGGCCGTGTTACAAGTGCGGGTGCGTTTATAGAGTAAACAGGCCACCGTTACCGACTGTCGCGCTGTGGCGCGTGATGAATAACAAGATCCGTTGCTGAGAGTTATTAGTGTCTTAAGTCACATATGTTAGGTATTACAAATACCCTAAATCTGTTTCATGTTTGTCGTTTCGTTTGTCAAGACTACGAGCATATGTCTTTTGAAACAGTATAGATGGTACTTTTCGTGTAGTCGTAATGTCATTTTTGTCTATTTTATATAATGTGATTTAGTAACGTAAAAAAAACGTAACATCACGCCTGTAATCCCCGAAGAAGTAGGCAGAGGAATATAGAACATTTCACCAGTTACGTTTACGTGTGATTTAGTCATTTATTAATACCATTCGTTACTGTGACAACGACCAGCAAAGCTACATATAAAAACTAGTAGGTATCATTTCAGTCAGTATTAGATATTACACTGTATCGGTGGATAAAAGAACAGCTGCGTGATATTAAAAGTTACGATGAATTTCAGGTTCTTAGTAATTTCTAGCGATCTATTATTTGGAGCTTTATGATTAGGTACTGACTTCGTCGCAACTAAGAATTCATAGACATTGAAGGGTTGAACGTCAGTTGTGCCATACCTATCCGTTCACTACTCCTGTTACATTCAGAAACGAATTTTTATATGATGACATAGTATACCTATTCTAACAATCACATGCTTGCTATGAAATTTAACCTTTTATTTAGTAGACATTTAACGATTCTATTTGATCGTGTAAAATATAACCAGAGATGCACTAGTTTGCCGCTAGCGAAGCAAGACTTCTCAATTAGGCGGCACGTCTTTTCACCTCGCTCGCACACTTTGCCGGAATCGAGATCGAGAAACAAGGAAACGGAAAGGTATCGAGACTGTATCAACAATAATGACATTACTGCCGTCGGAAAGTGTTGGTTTCTATCGCCTACGATCCGAGTTTAATGAATTCCTAAAGCCCGTTCCGAAGCAAGTCACCAGCTAGAGGTGTGTATCACTTTGGCACTTTTTTTTGTTTTATTTTCAAACATCACGAAATGTAGAACTTCTTCAGAGGACCTGTGAAACTTTCCATACTGTAATCCCACGGTGGCCGCGTTAAGTTCCCGGTCCGCTTTGTTACCAATTCGTAACATATTTTTCAAGCAATCCTACCGGCTCCACGGTAGATTTAGTGCGGAGTTTGTTATCGTCGGTTAGCTTAGTTCGAACGCTATCGGCCGAGCGCGAATCTCGTATCTAGTGACTGCGTATGTAATCAATCGATCGCACAAGGAACTTCACAAATCGTACGCTTCGGTCACATTTTATAATATATCTCGACGACTCGTCGTGCAATTTGTAAATATGTCAAAGTAATAAAACTCGCTTTCAGTCGAGTTTATAAAGAGATACTAGATAGTCCCAAGGTAAAATAACTTTTGGACTTTTATTGAGAAACTGTTCGAATCTCCGCAGTAACAAAGTTTGGACTGACCGACGTCCGCCCGTCCAACTTCTGCGTCCGCTCGTGTTATTGATACAGGGCCCTGCGGGGACTGAGACCTATAAAACTGCAGATGCCGCACAAACGGTCCCAATACACGCGCTCATTCCAATAAATAACACAGAAAATTGTCTCCACTTATATGGCCGCAATATATCATTCGTAGTTTATATCATCCCGGTGTCTCTTACCGAATCTTACGTAACTTTGCACACTGAGAAAAGTAATATCCAAGTCCAAGTGAATAGTATAAAAAGCAACTTTGTTTTCTATCGTCGTACGTTTTTTCCGCGCTTCGCCTTTTACGCGACATCCGTCGTCACAAGCCGCGCGGTGCCCGTGCCGTGTGCACGTACCAATCTGATTAATGATCTATTGAATAAAAAAATAACCTTAGATTATTTATAAACATTTTCTTTTCAGTATATCGTTTAACATAGACGAATGCTCTCTCCGTAGACGGGATTCTAGTACGTCATGTAAGATGAGATGTCTTCTAGTGACGTTTTCGTATTTTTTTTCTTGACTTTATCTTACATTGTCAGTCGCGTTGTGATCCCATGCATTTTTCATAACCCACATTTGGGTATATACGAGGGTGCATGTACAATAACAATAAAAAACCACAGTCGTTAATAGGGTGAGCTTTGCGGCAGTTTAGTGAAGCTAAAGCCTACTGGTTACGTAACGGAGATTAAAATAAATACACGACAGATAGTGTTAATTTATATTTGAATGTGTATACAATTATTGTATAAACATTGATTGAACTTACCACGTATGAACCACTGAATGATGTTCCACTTAAAGCTATTGTTCTTTCAAGTACTAAATGGCAATACGTCTCAGCGTATTTGCTACATAGTAACTGCGGAACATCTAATTATACACCGTAACAAAACTAATCATTCCCTACTTGTCCATACTGATGTGCGAGCTTTGCTCTACCACTGCGTTAATTAACCAAATATGAACCGTCAATTGACTGCGATGGCCGATGCTTTCACCACATCGTCGTTTCCCTACTCTGTTGCCCGATGATTTGTACACTTAATACGCTAATTTTGCTTGGAAATGTTGTTGGCGGCCATACTATCACCGTACAGACACCGATTTAGTTCACGGTATGATTATTATTTAGGCACTTGAAATTATTTGGGTAATATTTTACCTATATTTGATCGGTAGTAAGTATTGGATATTATATTGGTTTTTTTTTTCGAGATTTCAATTTAAACAGTTTAAAAAGATTAGCCGGGAGCAGCGAATCGTGACAAAAAATCTTTTGGAACATAAATTAAGCAGCAATGTGAACATGCGATTATAAAATTAATAATAACATATCATATATGAAAGAATATCACTCCAACCACAACAACTGATATTAATTTGTTCGCACAATAAAACTTTCGATTAAGCGCGAGTGGATTCGATTTGTTATTGAAAATGGATTCATTAAGATTATGCCTCTGTTGTCACACCCGCCGCCGCGCCGCCGCCGCGCCGCTACCACTCTTGCTGGATTAAAATCTGGGTCGCACTAATAAACTAGAATAAACCCTCGCATGTGTAGTGGTGTACGTATATCGAATTAAAATTTAATTGGTTCAATATACAAATTGGAAGTCGGCAGGGCCACCGCGCGGTCGGAGCGAGCGCCGAGGGGTTGCAATAGATATCATCAATCAATTATTGCGCCGGTGAAACAGGTCTATCGGCGGCTTCAAGCGAATCGGGACGTTTAGTGATTTCGAAGGCAATTGAATCCTTCCCGGGTTCCATTGAGAAAGAATTAGTATTTGTAATATTCCAACTTACATAATCCTCAAGAGTTTATTTCAAATGTATTTTATTCATGTTATATATATAGTCTTGAATGATGATGCCGTATGTCCACACAGTCGTCTTCCTTGGAGACGTCCGTGAATGATGTTATTTCAATTTTGTTTGATGACATCTACCTTTACCTTGTTGTTCATTTAAGTAATATCAAATGAGAATAGCAAAAATTATAAGCTCATATCGTTGTCAAGTTAAATGATCGAAATATAACAGATATATGTATAAAAAAAGCTGGCAGACTGATAGACCTGAACTCCTTTCAATAAAGACTCGTATCCAAGATTTAAACGTAACAAAATGTAACATCACGCCTGTAATCCCCGAAGAGGTAGGCAGAGGAATGTAAAACACTCCTACGTTTCACCAGTTACACCATTACAGTCCACTGCTGGACATAGGCCTCCGCTGAGGGGCTTTGCTAATAATTAATTATGTGTAAATACTAGTATTAGTAAATACTAAAATAGCCATTTTATATATCAGAACATAAAATAAATACATGTGCTCATCACACGAATATTTGTCCTGTGTGGAAATCAAACCCAAGACCTCTGGCTCAGCAGTCAAGTATACTAACCACTGATCGGTCCGCCCAGAATGCGACTTGTATGATCCCAGAATAATTCATAAGATAAACCAGAAGTACATATCAGATCGGACCGTTCCCTGAACCACTTCCTTCTTATGTTTATAGTATCGTTCGCCACTGAATTTCGATCACCAGATTGGTATTTTATCACTGTGTAGGTACTAGCGAGAAACCAAAATTGTAATATAGGACAAGATAAACATCTAAATACACACCTATTTTCACGCCCAACGCACACAAAAGTGATACTCATTCTGGACACGGCAATATTTTGATTTTAGACGGTAATCGAACTTTACTATACCATAGTACCTGATTCAGCAATAAATATTATTAACCACTAAACCAACAACCAACCGATGAGATGAGCGCGTCACTGTCACTATAATTATTATACAGTAAAATCTAAGAACAGTACGCTTATTATTATGTCTCAGCTCAACTGAGTCATTGGCAATATGGAAAGAGACTCGCTTCGAATTATTTGCTCGACTTTGAAAGTTGCATTAAGTTTGTGGCGGAAGTTAACGATTTCCGTTCCAATCCACTTTAAGTTTCGTCTCGCGCCTTGTACGGATTTGCGTATGGAGTGGCGTGCACATAAGTTTCCATCAAACTTAGATGTGATTGCATTGTCTTATAAAGTATTTCCATGAACGCTGCATTTATTTGCATGAAATGAACAAATTCCGTTTGGTGTTAGCTCATTAATATATTCAATGTTCATTTTATTTATATTTCGAACGCTACAATTCCACTATATGAAATGCCTGCCTCGTTGGTCGTATTGGTTACAAGCGCGGCTGCCGATCGAACGGGTCCTGGTTTCAAATCCCGTGTCGGGCACTATTGAATTTTTGTAACTTAGATTTTCTAGTGGTAGCTCGTAGTCTGCACTTGTTCTTGGTGTATGTTAATAGGCTCATTCCACGGTGAGATGTAAAACGAAATTGGCTATAAGTGGGAGTGTGTATCTACTTCACTCCTCTACCGACCTCTTCGGGGATGACAGGCGTGATGTCTTGAATATTAAAAATAGTTATGAACACAATTTGCGCGTAAGTGTTCATTTAAACTACACTTATAATTATTATTGCCGCTTTTCACGCGCAAGCAACATTAAGCACACGGTTAACTTTGTGTGGGGTCGACATTTTGAATATCACATTTTGTATATCACAGTGATTTATTGAAACACTCGTTCGTAAGTGGGTATATAAAATCATCTAAATCATTTACTAAAGGTTTCAATTTATCGAACCGAAAGCCGACGAATGCTAAAGAGTGGGGAGGGGGAGAGGGGATAGCAAACAAAAACCGCTGACGCGTCGGATTCTCGCAATAAATAAACGGCTGGATTATTCACACCCCTCCGATCGATTTGTTTCAATCCTTCGCCCCATTTGTACCCAATGATATTTACGTAATAAAAAAATTTGCTATCGAAGCTTTGTTAGATATGTATGTATATCGTGCCTCTTTTTGACTCTAAACAATAGCGGACAATATTAATGCCAAACAATGGTTCCTATAAATGTAAAATTTGAATATTTCACGAAAATATGTACACGAAAGAAGCACTAGAATAAAAAAAAGTATTTATTAATAACAGTAAAAAAATATTTTATCTCTTCGCTAAATCATCGTTATGATATAAAATGTTTTAAAATGCGTTTAATAATATTCTGATGCATTTGTACTAATATAAAGAAAATCAAGTATTTTCTTTCACTTTAAATTTATTCTAATGATGATTTATATTATTACATTTAATTCTTTCTGATTTCACTAATATGGGCATAACCCCTCAGTGGAGGCTATAATATGCATTGTAATATTTAGACTGTATAATTCTCGTTTGTGTAATAAGTAAGTAATACGTGGAACCACACCCCGCCTGCCTCCTCGGGGATTACAGGCGTGACGATACGTTAGTACCGATTACCAAATAATAAATTAGCACAAGGCAGTAAGATAAATATAATAATAGTTATAATATTAAACATTATTTTTATATAGCGCTGTTTCGCTTATTTATTCGTAAAATAATATTCATTATAAAATAAATCTTAGTCGAGCCAATTACGCGGCACGCAGCACCAAAGTAGTTGAATAGTTGTGTAATGAATCGCTATCGAGTGCAGATGTACTCAACAATGTATTATGAATGGAGTAACAAGCGGTCGTTGAACTTGTGCAATCTTTATCAAAACCACAGAGTTTCGTGCGAGGTAAGTGTGGGAAACAAAACGATTGGTACCGAACTACAAACAGTTTACAGAAAACATTCATTTACTTTGCTATTCTGATTTGCAATTCGAGCAGATTGTTTTCAGTTTTAATTCGGAAATTAAATTCTTAACATATTTTCTTTATTTACTAAATTTCATGTATTCCTACAAAGATTAATGGCATTTAAAAGAGTTCTATTGACTGGAATGTTTTCCGCAGTGACGACATTTATTTTAAATTTCAGTAAAATACACAAAAATATTACGATTAAAAAAATGGTAAAAGATAAATAATGTAAACGAAACATGAATAAAGATCACAAAGTGAAAATAACTGAGAGCATCTTTAACGATGTACATAATATGTAAATCAGAAACAGCTTCATACCTCCCGCACAGCACACAATGAAACGTAACATTCGCAATCCAATCGCAACAACCCTAACCTTAACTACATAAACCTTTATACCGTGTCAACTGCGATTTGAACTCTGTACGTTAGAACTTAAAGTTCATTTTCTCAGTACTATTTATTTATCATCAAGCTGTTTCGTGAACCGAACGTAGCTCGACTCCTGAGAATTCGGTAGTGAGCGTGCATTGTCTAAACTTAGATAAACTGAAAATGAACCGGATCAATTCGACGAGTGGAACCATTGCGAAATTGGGTTTAAATTTGTACTGGTTTATTAACTTACTATATAATGTGAAATAAGAATACGATATCACGATGTCGTTGGACGGCTAATCCAAAGAATTGTTTTAATTGTTTCGCAAAACAGTAAAGCCTGCATTAATCTGTCTATAGAATACTTGTGGTTCAGTAAGAGACAATGCGTTGACGTTACATCCGAAAAAAGCGACGCCCGTCAATGAAGATTGCAATTGTTTAAAATGGCATATTTGCATTTATGGTTAATCAACAACTGAAACAAAAAACTATACCTATGTGGTAATATCAATATAAAAACGAACCTTGTGTAACACGGACCATTATTTAAAAATATTAAAATGGTATGTGAGCATATAACTTTATTTAACCGGTGATTGTGTGCAATTCTGTTAAGCAAACAACATTATCGACGTGTATAATACATATATTGAAACACTGTAAAAACCTGATTAACCAGTAAAAACACGATCAAATATTTGCACAGAATAATCAACATCGCGAAATGCGAACTGCAGCACGCTTGGTTTATTACACTATGAATAAACGATCAAACGTATGTATGTACATATGTACGTACGTTGTTGTAAAGGCAACGTTTGTGTAATGTAACCGGATAACTGTGGATTTTAGTTTAATGCAATGAATGGGTCGTTGACAACAACAGTTACACCTACATTATTCATAAATTTTTGTGAACGCACCACATTATTATAAACGAGTATCATTTTGCAGGCTACTGGAAACTCAAATTGCGACTAATAGTTATATAGTATAATAAAAATAAACTGTGAGCGTCTTTTAATTTCTTTACGATAATAGAGGAAAGTCAAGCTTCATGGACGTTTCTAAACAGTTGAATAGTAAAACTTTTATTATCGAAAAATAATTCTCAGTGTCAGATACAAATGACCAGATACTTAATACGATATTGTCATGGATCTATTTATGTTATGTTTAGTAGTTTGGCGTTTCTCGACAATACTTATTAATTTTGAAAACCTGTAGGTATTTTTTAAAATCTTCGATGTGCAAACAACTTCCTACCTGTTTCAGTATCATTTTTGTGATGATACTCTGCATACTTGTCCAATCCGATAGTCGCATGTTGCTATTTTATAAAAAAAAATTGATAGTGAGAAATAATATTGTTTATTTTTTAGCGGATTTTTTATGAAGATACGCTTTAATATAAGTTTTTACATGTCCATTAATCATTAACGTATTGTAAACGACTATATTGTATCTCTATTGTATTGTTTTTTGCCTCATTACAGGTAGTTATTATTTAACGTTCCTTACTTCTTACATGTTCACGAATTTTCCTATGTCGTGTCGTCATATTGTCATCACGCTCAAATTTAATGATGGGTGTAGATATGAAATAGCATTTTTATCATGTTTAATTTCAATTACTTTACATTCGGTTCCATAGACACAGCTACGTCACGTCACTTTTATACGTCTATGAAAATTCCACGGCTGGAATGTTGTTACAATTTCTTTTCCCTGTAATGAAACACACGTTTATATATTAAATTAGTTGCGTGTGTATTACATATTTGCGTAACGTTTCTTACGTTTAGCTGCGAGCAGACAATTATGAGCGGTGTACGAGAACGATGCTTTTTATTTACTTTTTTCCCCGTGATGACACCCCGGGAAATTATCTCGTTTTTCACCACAGTCGTTTCGTTTGTGCTATCCATACCTACACATAAT